>WAAB01003138.1:214288-246986 GCA_013389865.1 Piaya cayana | reverse complement strand
TAAGTGACCGCCGGCACTCTCTGCTTCTCAAGGCCTCCCTGGGCCTCACTCCTCCACACGAGCAGAGCCGATAGCAGAGGACCCGCTCCAGGGTCCACCGGAAAGGGAAGAGAGAAAAAAGGCGCCTCCCCCTTCTTATTTATACCCTGGTTTACGTAGAAAATCGCACGGGATACTGGGAGGATGAGTACTTCCTCAGTTACAACCTGGTGTCTAAAATCAAAACCACGACACTCCCCCCAGTTTTGGATTCTTTTAAGAGCTAGGGTGTTTCTCCCCCCATTTGGAGGTGCCTGTGCCCTGGGGAAGTGGGGGGACCCCGACCCTCCCCGAGGTTGAGCCGCACTTCCGCGCCTAGGGGATGGGGACACTAGCCATGGCGCCTCTCTGCCCCATCCCCTCGTTGGCCCGGTGCCTCTCTGCCCCGTCCTCTCTTTGGCCCGGTGCCTCTTTGCCCCCCTCTCTCGTTGGCGCCGCGCAGGCGCAGCGCGGGGCGGGTCCGCCATGGCGGAATCGCCGCGGCCCAAGAGGAAGCGGGAGGATGAGAAGGAGGCCGCGTCACACGATGGAGCCGCCGCCGCTGCCGCTGCTGCCGCTTCTCCCCCGTTCCCGCTGGGGGAGCTGCGTGTGCGGCGTGTGCTGCGGGAGTCGGCGCGGGATAAGACCGTGTTCCTGCACGGGGAGGTACGGGGTGGGGGGCTGGGAGCGGACGCGTGATGTTTCGTTTCATTGACGATTTCAGAGTGCAGCGGGAAAAAGGCAATAATGCAACAAGTCAAGGAACTTCAATTTAAACTGATGCTTTATTCGTGAGGCGACTTGCGATAGAAAGAGACAGAGAACGAGGGAAGAGATAGGTAGAAAAAGGAAGGAAAAGGGGTTTATAGCTGCCACCACGGGTCCTGGTCCAGAGGTGCTCGTAGCATCGTAGAATCACTAGGTTGGATCCAGTGGGAGGTGTCCCTGCCCATGGCAGAGTGTGGAACTGGATGGGCTTTGTGGTCCCTTCCAACCCATAGAATCACAGAATCGCTAGGTTGGAAAAGACCCACTGGACGATGAAGTCCAACTATTCCCATCAATCACTAACCCATGTCCCTCAGCACCTCATCCACCCGTCCCTTAAACCCCTCCAGGGAAGGTGACTCAACCCCCTCCCTGGGCAGCCTCTGCCAGTGCCCAATGACCCTTTCTGTGAAAAACTTACTCCTAATGTCCAGCCTGAACCTCCCCTGGTGGAGCTTGTGGCCATTCCCTCTCGTCCTGTCCCTTGGGAGAAGAGACCAGCTCCCTCCTCTCTACAACCTCCTTTCAGGTAGTTGTAGAGAGCAATGAGGTCTCCCCTCAGCCTCCTCTTCTCCAGGATAAACACCCCCAGCTCTCTCAGCCGTTCCTCATCAGGCCTGTTCTCCAGCCCCTTCACCAGCTTCGTTGCTCTTCTCTGGACTCACTCCAGAGCCTCAACATCCTTCTTGTGCTGAGGGACCCAGCACTGAACACAGGATTGGAGGAGTGGTCTCACCAGTGCCGAGTTTCACTGCTTCTGTCTTTGACTGAGGTGATCAATGTGTGTGTGGGGGGTGTGTGTGTGTGTGCAGATCTCCTCCCCTTGTGCATGCGCTCCTTCTGGTGGTGGGATCGACCCAGCGTCTCCTGATGAGGGCCAGTAGTCATCATCACCTTGAACTTTGGTTGAACTGTTCTTTGCACATGCTCTGTTGGGGTATGGATCTGTGGTAAGTCCTGTCATTAATTTTCCTGTCCTTTTCTCCTTGCTTAATGGATCTTTTACAATGCTAGGGAGCAGGGAGGCTTGGAGCCTGGTACAAGACATTTTTGAGATAAGGAGGTAGGTACAGGTAGTTAGGTGTAAAGCATTTGTTCCGTACCAGCTTTTTTTGCTGTTTTCCTAAAGCTGCATCCGTGCTTAGCACCTGAGAGAAAATGTTAAGGCAGAAATTGACCCTAGCACTTGGGACACAACAACCCCTTGCAGCTCCAGGCCTGGGGAACAGCAGCAGGAAAGCTTCCCTATGGAAAAGGACCTGTGGGTGTTGACTGACAGGGGCTGAACATGAGCCAGCAGTGGCCCAGGTGGGCAAGAAGGGCAACAGCATCTTGGCTTGGATCAGCTGTGGGGTGGCCAGCAGGAGCAGGTCAGGGATCACTGCCCTGGACTTGGTGCTGGTGAGGCTGCACCTCGAATCCTGGGTTCAGTTTTGGACTCCTCACTCCAAAAAGGACATTGAGGGCCTGGGGAAGGAGCTGGAGCCCTGGGGTTTGGTGACTGGTGAGGTACCTGGAGCTGTTTAGCATGTAGAAGAGGAGGCTGAAGGGAGACCTCATCTTGCTGCAGCTCCTGCAAAGGAGGTTGTGGTGAGCTGGATGCTGGGCTCATCTCCCAGTTAACAAGGGACAGGATGAGAGGAAATGGCCTGAGTTGTGCCTGGGCAGGTTTGGATTGGATATTAGGAGAAATTCCTTCACTGAAAGGGTTCTCGGCCCCTGGATGCCCAGGGAAGTGGTGGAGTCCCCATGCCTAGAGGGATTTAAACCACTGGTGGACGAAGTTCAGTAGTAGACAGGTACGGTTGGATTTAATCTCGAAGTTCTTTTCCAACCAGACAGTTCTTTGATTCTGTTCTTTAAATCTGTCAAGGCAGGTGGCAGGAGGCGGCTGCTTTTGGTGCCAGCGTGCTGGAACCCTTATTTCAAGCCTTGGGTCACTTTTGCTCGTTGGTACACTTTGTGGCTTTTGGTGCTGAGAGTGGGTTTGTCACGTTTTATGGATATGGTGGCAGTGAATTGCAAGGAAGATGCTGTCTCTGCAGCAGTAAATAACAGGATGGGCTTGTCAGTCAGGCACTGGGAAAGGAAAATCTGGAACAACTCTTCAGGTTTTATGACCGGGGAGGCCAGCTGTGATGCTGGAGTCGTGCAGCTGTCTCGACTCCCGTCTCCTGGAGCTGCATATCCAAGCAGGCAACGAGGACGGGGCAGTCTAAGATTTGATTCTGTTTGAGAGCAGTGGGATGGTGGGCATCGGATGGCACAGAGCTGCTTTGCTTTGCCTGGCGAGTGAAGTAGGGTGGGAGCCCCAGGGGAACCCTTTGCTCTCTGTGTGTGGTGTTCAATGAGGGGAGCGGTTCCAGGCTGTGCTCTGCACCCTGTGCGTCCCAAAGCCAGCAGGCTCCAACCACATTGGGATTTTGGTTCCTTGGAGCACAGCAGCTCCAGAACAGCCTGGGTTTGTTCCTCCACCATGTGCAAACCCCTCTGCCTGCCTCTTTCCCCTTCCTGCCCCACTGACTGGCTGGCTAGGGGAAGTATCTGAGATGAAATCAGGGATGTGGGTCAGCNATTTTTTCCTAATGTCCAGCCTGAACCTCCCCTGGTGGAGCTTGAGGCCATTCCCTCTCGTCCTGTCCCCTGTCACTGGGCAGAAGAGCCCAGCTCCCTCCTCTCCACAACCTCCTTTCAGGTAGTTGGAGAGAGCAATGAGGTCTCCCCTCAGCCTCCTCTTCTCCAGGATAAACACCCCCAGCTCTCTCAGCCGTTCCTCATCAGGCCTGTTCTCCAGCCCCTTCTCCAGCTTCGTTGCTCTTCTCTGGACTCGCTCCAGAGCCTCAACATCCTTCTTGTGCTGAGGGACCCAGCACTGAACACAGGATTGGAGGAGTGGTCTCACCAGTGCCGAGTTTCACTGCTTCTGTCTTCGACTGAGGTGATCAGTGTGTGTGTGGGGGGTGTGTGTGTGTGCAGATCTCCTCCCCTTGTGCATGCGCTCCTTCTGGTGGTGGGATCGACCCAGAGTCTCCTGATGAGGGCCAGTAGTCGTCATCACCTTGAACTTTGGTTGAACTGTTCTTTGCACATGCTCTGTTGGGGTATGGATCTGTGGTAAGTCCTGTCATTAATTTTCCTGTCCTTTTCTCCTTGCTTAATGGATCTTTTACAATGCTAGGGAGCAGGGAGGCTTGGAGCCTGGTACAAGACATTTTTGAGATAAGGAGGTAGGTACAGGTAGTTAGGTGTGAAGCATTTGTTCCGTACCAGCTTTTTTTGCTGTTTTCCTAAAGCTGTATCCGTGCTTAGCACCTGAGAGAAAATGTTGAGGCAGAAATTGACCCTAGCACTTGGGACACAACAACCCCTTGCAGCTCCAGGCCTGGGGAACAGCAGCAGGAAAGCTTCCCTATGGAAAAGGACCTGTGGGTGTTGACTGACAGGGGCTGAACATGAGCCAGCAGTGGCCCAGGTGGGCAAGAAGGGCAACAGCATCTTGGCTTGGATCAGCTGTGGGGTGGCCAGCAGGAGCAGGTCAGGGATCACTGCCCTGGACTTGGTGCTGGTGAGGCTGCACCTCGAATCCTGGGTTCAGTTTTGGACTCCTCACTCCAAAAAGGACATTGAGGGCCTGGGGAAGGAGCTGGAGCCCTGGGGTTTGGTGACTGGTGAGGTACCTGGAGCTGTTTAGCATGTAGAAGAGGAGGCTGAAGGGAGACCTCATCTTGCTGCAGCTCCTGCAAAGGAGGTTGTGGTGAGCTGGATGCTGGGCTCATCTCCCAGTTAACAAGGGACAGGATGAGAGGAAATGGCCTGAGTTGTGCCTGGGCAGGTTTGGATTGGATATTAGGAGAAATTCCTTCACTGAAAGGGTTCTCGGCCCCTGGATGCCCAGGGAAGTGGTGGAGTCCCCATGCCTAGAGGGATTTAAACCACTGGTGGACGAAGTTCAGTAGTAGACAGGTACGGTTGGATTTAATCTCGAAGTTCTTTTCCAACCAGACAGTTCTTTGATTCTGTTCTTTAAATCTGTCAAGGCAGGTGGCAGGAGGCGGCTGCTTTTGGTGCCAGCGTGCTGGAACCCTTATTTCAAGCCTTGGGTCACTTTTGCTCGTTGGTACACTTTGTGGCTTTTGGTGCTGAGAGTGGGTTTGTCACGTTTTATGGATATGGTGGCAGTGAATTGCAAGGAAGATGCTGTCTCTGCAGCAGTAAATAACAGGATGGGCTTGTCAGTCAGGCACTGGGAAAGGAAAATCTGGAACAACTCTTCAGGTTTTATGACCGGGGAGGCCAGCTGTGATGCTGGAGTCGTGCAGCTGTCTCGACTCCCGTCTCCTGGAGCTGCATATCCAAGCAGGCAACGAGGACGGGGCAGTCTAAGATTTGATTCTGTTTGAGAGCAGTGGGATGGTGGGCATCGGATGGCACAGAGCTGCTTTGCTTTGCCTGGCGAGTGAAGTAGGGTGGGAGCCCCAGGGGAACCCTTTGCTCTCTGTGTGTGGTGTTCAATGAGGGGAGCGGTTCCAGGCTGTGCTCTGCACCCTGTGCGTCCCAAAGCCAGCAGGCTCCAACCACATTGGGATTTTGGTTCCTTGGAGCACAGCAGCTCCAGAACAGCCTGGGTTTGTTCCTCCACCATGTGCAAACCCCTCTGCCTGCCTCTTTCCCCTTCCTGCCCCACTGACTGGCTGGCTAGGGGAAGTATCTGAGATGAAATCAGGGATGTGGGTCAGCGGGAATGCAGCAGCGGGTGGTGGGAGCATCTGAGGAGGTGCAGATGGGCTGAGACATTGTCCGCATCCCATGCTTACCCAAGAAAACACCTGTATTCCCTAACGGGGAGCAGATTCCTGCTTTGTTTTAGGGCAAGCGAGCCTTTACTTTTGGCCGAGTGCTGCCCCTGAATGGTTGAACAGGGTTTGCATGAGGGGCTGCAGGGGGTGTCCTGTGGTCCCAGAGTGGCGGTGTTCAGGGCCTGGCCTCAATCCACAGCCAGTGCGGGACCTATTGTGGCTGAAAGCTTTATCTGTTCTAATTCCAGGTGACTGGCCCCTCTGGAGAGATGACGAACACCGTATTAGTCCTGGAAAAGACTCCCTTCCAGGAGGAGAAGATATCAGAGCTGCTGAAGAAGCACACGAAGCTGGAGCTGCAGATGCGCAATGACATTTACAGCACGTACCACCTCTATCCTCCCCCGGAGCTGAGCGGTGAGTGCTCCTGCTCTCGTGTGGAGTGTCCTGGGAGTGCAGTTGTCTCCGTGCCTTGACTGTGGCTGGGATGGCAGCCGGCATGCTCCTGCCGGCGCCGGACGGGGGATGCAGCGAGACAGGCGAGTGCTGCTGCTGGACTGGACTGTACCAGCCTGGTTGTGGTTTTGCCAAGGTGGGGAGAGCAGTGGCTCGCTGCCGCTCTGCAGGAACAGCTTGCTCCTATGGCTTTGGATGCTGCCGTGTTCCACCACCCCCTTCTCCTGCCCTGTCAGACACCTGGCTCAGCTCATGAATAGTTGGCCTTTAAATGGCTGTCACTTGGTTACTTGCAGTCATCTGCCTGTGCTTTGATTTAAGCTTAAGAAGGGCTTGTGGGGCTGGAAGCTTTTCTTGTGTGTTTTTTTCACTGGTGCCAGTTAATCCTGTAAGGAATTGTCTCCTCATAATGTTTACCTGGAAAACAGTCTCTGCAGTGCACGTGTCAGCTTTGTCTGTGCTTTGTTTTTGTTGCTGGGTGCGGGCAGGCAGCAGCACGTTTGCAGGGAGTGAAATGCTGGGAACCACCTGGCCTTTGCCTTTCCTGCTCCTCCTGCTGATTTCACACATCCCTCCTTTAGAAAATAACGGAGCGTGGCGAGGTCAGGTGAGCAGGGCTCCTGTGGAAGGCTGTCATCCTGCGAGCCAGATTCTTGTCACGGCAGAAGGGTGTCGTGTGGCGGTGGCTCTGTGGCTGCTGCTGACAGTAGGTCTGCTTTTCTGGCAGGCCGGGCCCTTCAGCGCAGTGCTGGAATGAGTTTAAATTCTGGGAACGCAGTGATTATTTACATGTTCACGCTTTCATAAACACCGTGACAGCCAAACAAGTTTAACAGAATCAAAAACTAATCAGAGTGACAGTCTGAAGTAAGACGTTGTTGCGGTCACAAATAAAAATTTCAGGGTATTTGATGTACTTTCCCCAAAATGCTTCTGTTTTAGTCTTGTGTCTATGGTGCAGGAGGAAGCAGTGTCTGGCTTTGGGAGACTGTGAGTTGTGTAGAGCTCCTTGTGTCCTGCCAGGAACTCAAAAGTTGGAGGTTTTGGCACTACCAGCCCATGTTTTAGTGGAAGGAGAGCCCCACAGCACCACAGTGGTTGCAGTTTTGCTGCGTGGGAAGCTGTTGGAGCTGCGCTTCCTTGGCTGGACAGACTCGGCTGCGCTCCCAGCAGCGGCTTGCAGTGATTCCCACGAGGTGGCATTGCAAGGCTGAAATCCCTTGGGTCTCTCCAGCTGCAGCCCTGCTGGCGGTGCTGGCATTGGACTTCCCTGTAGCGCTTTGCTGCAGTGCTCTGTAACTCCAGCGTCACTCGAATAGCAACAGTTTTATTTGATTAAAGGCTTATGCCAGGTGTTTTCCAGCCCTTGCTGGGGTGAAAAGGCTGTTCAAGAGTCACTGGTCTCCAGTGCTGTGCTAGGTCCTGCTTTTTCCGAGAGGCTGGAGCAAAATCAGGTGACTGTGGGTCTTTTCATATCCTGTTAAACAAAATCTTTGCTGGGGTTGTTCTGGTTCACCTGTTTCTGTGCTGTGCCTCTGCCCCGTGTGTTTGTTTCACGGATGGCTGGGTTGTGTTCATGCTGTTCCTATTGCAGACTGGAATGGGGAAAAGCCTCCGGCTTCCTTCTGCTAAGCTTTATTTTTTCATTTACTTTGAAAACAGCCTTTGAAAAGCAGGTTTTGCAGGAACATCACACAGGGCTGCCTCTTTGCTTCCCAGCCCTCTCCGTGGCATCGCTGTGTCTGCTCAGGGGCACTGTGGGCCTCAGCGGGGCCCTCCAGGCTCCCAACTCAGAGAGCTGAGTGAGAAGGCTTCTTCCTTCGAAGCAGTTCCAAGCCACAGAGCTGGTTTTGCCCACACATTGCATGAGCCACTGGCGGTCAGCTGGGCTGGCACAGGAGGGGAAGGAAATTGCCTTTCTGAGTGGAGCCGTGGCCGAAGCATGCAGCTCATAAACCTAGAATGAGGGAGAAATTTCCTTTAAGGCTGCAGGCAATGTCAGGGCTTGGGAGAAATCCTGGGACGACAAGTGGTCCTGTGCAGACCCAGTGGGTTTGTCTTGGCTGCAGGGTGAGAGAGATGCAGGGTTTTGTCTTCTGGTGCTGCAGGTTTGCCCCTGGTGAGCACTGTGTGGTCGGAACGCGGTGCAGAGTCGTCAGGCTTGGGCATCGAGCAGTTCCTCCAAAAAATCCTGGGTCACAGTGTCATGTGGAGGAAGAATTCACCCTGGGGATTTCACAGCATCCTGGGCAGCCCCCGCGCTTGGCTTCTCCCTTCCTAAAGGTGAGGTAAACCTCCGGGCTGAGGAGTCGCGACTGCAGGTGCCTTGCAGTGTGGGGCGCGTTGGCGGAGCGAGGAGCTGCCTCCAGGTGCCTCTGCCTTGTCGAAGGGCGTTTCTCAATGCTGCCTTTGTGGTCGGAGTCCCCGCGGGGCTCCTCATTCAGCTGAAGTTTCTGTATAGCTGGGAGTGGATATTTTCTCCCCCAACTTCCCGCCTCCTCATTTTAAGTGAGTTGGACGCTGTTCCCTCTGTGGAGTCAAGCTCATTCCGTAATTCCGTAACGCAGGCCTTGTGCGATGAAGGCTTGTTTTGTCTTGGTGGTGAAAGAGCCCATGAGGCTGGGCCAGTTGCTTTGTTTGCATGGTGAAGGCAGAGAAAGGGAGGCCAGAAGCAGCACATTGCCTGAGCAAACAACTCCCCTCTGTCCTGGGAAGAGGAACTTCTCTCTGCTGCAGCTTAAAGATGAGATATTTAGGGCTTAGAGCACACTGGTGTGGGGCATGGGAAGACAGTGTTGGTCAGAAAGGGGACTTCATCTGTGTCCTGCTTGGCTCATGGGTTTTATTGACCACTAGGAGAGAGGTGTCAAAGCTAAATCAGGACATAACACATGGAAACCAGCTTAATAATGATCGGAGTTTGACTGAAGGGTCACCCCAAACCTCCTGCTGAGAAGAAGAGTGTGTGAGCAGGTGTGTGAGAAGGAGCGGTGTCCGAGAGAGTGCCCTTCAGTTGGAACTGTGCTGCTCCTGACAAAGACAGGCAGGTGTTTAGCCTGGAGAAGAGGAGGCTGAGGGGAGACCTCATTACTCTCTACAACTACCTGAAGGGAGGTTGTGGAGAGGAGGGAGCTGGCCTCTTCTCCCAAGTGACAGGGGACAGGACGAGAGGGAATGGCCTCAAGCTCCGCCAGGGGAGATTTAGGCTAGAGATTAGGAGGGAGTTTTTTATGGAAAGGGTCATTGGGCATTGGAACAGGCTGCCCAGGGAGGTGGTTGATTCGCCTTCCCTGGAGGTGTTTAAGTCATGAGTAGACGAGGTGCTGAGGGACATGGGTTAGTGTTTGGTGGGAATGGTTGGACTCAGTGATCCGATGGGTCTCTTCCAACCCGGTGATTCTGTGATTCTGTGATTTTCAGGCCAGTTGCCAGATGTTGCCTGGATTTAGGAAGCAGCTGATGCCTAGAGGTGTGAGATGCCAGCAGGGGAAACCCGCAGCTCTGAGACTCTTCCTCACTGGGAGAGCAGGGGAAAGATTTTCTTTCTGACAAAGGCTTGACTGCAAAAGCCACATAGTTCACACAACACATTCCCTGATAACACCCAGCTCCTGGTGGTGCTTGCGCCAGTTTAGCCAGGAGAGCTTGCTGCTTCCAGTCCAAAGCAGCTGCCTCTTGCCTGGCTGTCTCCACTGAAGTCATGCTGGCGTGGTTCAAGGGTTCTCGTCAGTCCTTGGAGGAGTCTTTACTCTCTGGGCACGGCTCATCCACGTGCTGCAGGCTGAGGCTTCTTAAAAAAATCTGAAAATGAGCACATTGGGAGACACTGTGGCTCCGTCGCTCTGACATGGGGTGGAGAAGTTGTGGGAGAAATGAGAGAGTGTGAAGGGAAAGTATTCAGTCATGCAGGAAGCGATACACATCCCTGCCTTCTCCGGCCTGGTGGCAGGCATTGAGGAGCTGGAGAAACCTGCAGGAGCTGCCCACGGAGGGCTGGTTCATCTCCCAGGACTGCTGTGCTTTCCCTGCCTGCAGGGCTCGCCTAGCTAAGGAAACTTTGTACTTGCACTGAAATAAAAGGCTGGAGCCTGGAGTGGTGGGTGCCCTGAGGTGGTGGATGCAGGAGGAATGGGAGGGCTAGTTTGGGGATAGCGGAATGTGTCGCTGTGCTTTGCTCTGGGTTTTTTTGGCTTGGGAACCTGCAGATTTCCTCTTTGCTGTGGCTGCTGCTGCTGGAACCCACCAGGCCCTTGGTCCTTGGATGAGAACCAGGGGCTGGGCAGTGTTTGGCAGAAGTGCCCATCAGTGCCTGGTTTGCCCTGGCTTGTACTGGTCTCAGAGACTGGGAGCTGATGGAGCTTTGTCCTTTCCTTGTGTGCTTTGCTTTCGCTCCGTAATGAGATCCCTGGCTGCTCGAGGCAAAGCCCTCGCTGTACTGGCCTGGGGTGGTTAAAATCAAGTGTTCACTTGAGACTGCTGGGCAGCTCTGGCCATAAAACTGAGCTGGTGAAGACAGAGGAAGGGCGAAGGGGAGAAGTTGTGCGTGGTTGTGCTTAGGACTGCTTCAAAGGAGATGCCTGGCGATGGGAAGCCAGCGGGAGAGAGGCTGCAGGTGGAAAATAAACTTGGGAAAGTGCAAATATGACTTTCTCTGCCGCTTTTTGGGCTTAGCACCTTCCTGCCCCTGAGGGTGAGCGGATCAGGCAGATTGTAAGGCAAAGCTCAGCTTCTGCTTTGAAGGGAGGACAAAGAGCCCCTTCCCAAAGGGAGGAACAGGTTGTTCCTGCCCTGCCTGCTTCTCTTGGCTTCCAAGTGTGTTTAAATCTGTTTAAAACAAAGCTGCAGTAGCTCAGCTTATTGGTACTGAGTGGGATCATGGAATCATGGAAAGGTTTGGGTCAGAAGGGACCTCAAGGCCCATCCAGTCCCACCCTCCCACTGCCATGAGCAGGGACACCTCCCACTGGATCAGGGGCTCCAAGCCCCATCCAACCTGGCCTGGAACCCCTCCAGGGAGGGGGCAGCCACCCCTGCTCTGGGCAGCCTGGGCCAGGGCCTCCCCACAATTTCAGGAAAACATTTCTTGACAAGATCTTCACTCAATCTCCCCTCTTGCTGGTGAAAACCATTGCCCCTCATCCTCTCCCTGCCCTCCCTGATCAAGAACCGCTCCCCAGCTTTCCTGTAGCCCCTTTCAGTACTGGAAGCTGCTCTCAGATCTCCCAACAGCCTTCTCTTCTCCAGGCTTTGTCCTCCCCTGTCTGCAACAGTTGCCTTCAACGCTTTTTTACGTGATTTTCCCAAATTGAGCAGAGGGTTTGGTTTTGGGGTTTTTTTTGTGTCTTGGGCTGGTTTTTCACTCTTGTTTTCAGCAGGAGAGGAGGGAAGTTGTTTTGTTTCTGGCCAATCCAATGTTGTTTTTTTTCCTCTGGGCAGGGAGAGAACATCTTGGTGCATCCCCCTCAAGGGCCTTTGCAAGTGAACTGCCCTATTGGTCGTTGCCCGTTATCACAGTCCCTCTGCCTCCTGCTTGTCTGAGTTCCTTCAGTTAAACCTCCTTTCTCATAACCTCCAGTTCACTGGAGGTCAGTCCTGACTCCCAGGGTAAAGCCCAGGTGTTCTGTGGCATCCCTGGGCTGTTGTTGAGGAACATGCTGGCTGATGTGACTCAGACATGAGTTGAAAGTCCCACATCACCTGTCCAGCAGTTCTTTACTCCATTCCTAGGCCAGCACGAGTTTTGGCTGCCCCGTGGCGTACAGGGTGCTGTGATGCACATGGGCTCTGCCAGGAGCAGGAGTGCAGACGCAGCCCTCGCTGGCCGGGGCAGGGGTTCCTGGCGAGCCTGGTCTCGCTGTGGATGTTCCCTGCAGCTGAGCCCAGCCTTAGCCAGGATTTTGCATCCTGTGCGCGGGCTCCTAACGACCACTGGGCTCTGGGCATTTATCAAACAACTCCTCTGGCTACGGTGATTTATGCTAACGAGCTTTGCTGGAGTGTTTGAGGCTTGATGAGACCTCTGGAAGGGAAGTGATGGTTTACAAACCACAGCCTCTCCCTGTCTCCTTTCCCAGACATCTGCTTGCCTGCAGCTGCACGTGGAGGGTTTCTCTGCTCTCGCACCGGATTTGGTGTATCCCGAGTGGCTCTCCCCGCAGCAAGCAGCTGCCCCGGATCGGGGAGGTGCTGGGATGCTGGGGTGGGAGCTCTGCACCTCCATCCCAGCCAGTGCATGGATCATGGTTGTCACCTCCCTGGCACAGAGTGGGTGCTGCTGCTGGCCCTGCTCCCGAACTGGGGTATGGAATTAAACTGCAGCAGTTTCAGCCTCAGGCTGGACATGGTATTTTCTTACCTTTGGCCTTTTTGCGCTCTTCCCAGCACTCTACTGGTCTCTTTCAGTGAGGAGCAGATCTGCTACAGCCTTCCCCTTTTTTTTTNCTTTTTTTTTTTTTTTTTTTTCACTATTACATCATCCCACTGGAAGTGCTCATTGAGTCCTGGAAAACAAACTTGTTTGAACATGTGTGTGGTGGGAATCAGCCCAGACTGCCCTTGTGGTTTGCATTTTCATATTTCATCTTACCAGCATTTTCCTGGGGATTTCATCAAGCCGGGTTTGGCGTGAAAGGAAAAGGCGCCGTCTTATGCAGCACCGACCTTAAAAATACAGCAACCAGAAAACTTAAAAAAACCCTCAAACCCACCCTAAATCCCAGCTTTGAGAACAAATATTTCTGTTCCATGTCTTGCTGGCATGTATCTTTATATAAAGTGGGAAGCACAGCTCTTTGGTACCGTGTGAGTGCAGCCCTTGGTGTCCGTGCCCATGGCAGACCCTGGGCACAAGCTCCAGTGTTTGTGGCGCCCCAGACCCTTCACTCCAATCCACTTGGGTTTTGTGCAGCATCGTGGGATTTTTTCCTTTCCTGTGTGAAATTTTTTAGCAGCTCTCTCTTAGTTGGGGAAGTGGAGGCACTACTGGAGCTCTTGGAGTTGTGACAAGCTCTGGATCGCACAGCTAGTCTTGACTCTAGCAGGATATTTTTCCCCTGCAGGTGAGAGTTGCTACTGCTGTGGTTGTTGCTGCCGGGCTGACAAGGTGTGCACTTGCACACACTTTAGTGCCCCAGAAATAAGGCAGCCAGGGGTTAATGTTCAGAGGTCTGGCTGGAAAGTGCCTGGAGGAGAGGGACCTGGGGGTGTTGGTTGACAGCGACTGACCATGAGCCAGCAGTGGCCCAGGTGGCCAAGAAGGCCAGTGGCCCCTTGGCTTGGATCAGAAATGGCATGACCAGCAGGTCCANTCCACCAGGGGAGGTTCAGGCTGGACATTAGGAAAAAAATTTTCACGGAAAGGGTCACTGGGCACTGTCAGAGGCTGCCCAGGGAGGGGGTTGGTTCACCTTCCCTAGAGGTGTTTAAGGGACAGGTGGACAAGGTGCTGAGGGACATGGTTTAGTGTTTGATGGGAATGGTTGGACTTGATGATCTGGTGGGTCTCTTCCAACCTGGTTATTCTATGATTCTATGATTCTAATCTCGATGTAAACAGAGATTGTCTTTCTGTTGGACAGAACAGCTCAATGCTCTCTATCTAGTGTGGGGGAATCACCCAGCCCTCTGCCCTCAGCTCATCCTGTGCCTTGTTAACTCCTCAGCCTGCATCGTTTGCTCAGAATCCATCCCTGGGCCAGAGGACAAGCATCCCAACAGCTGAGAGCTCCATGAGGGAGCTGTTCCTCGTGCCGTCCCCACTGCTTGCAGCTCACGCGACATCTGGTTTTGTGGCTGTAGGAAGTTGCTGGGTACTCACTCATGACATCCTGTGAGCTTCAGATTTCAGCCTGCAGAAGATGAATCCTTGTTCCTGGTCTTGTTTCTGTCTGGGATATTGGTTGTACGTAAACTCTTCCTTGGGAGCCCCGGCTCTGCCCTGATATTGCTGAAAGGCCTGAAAGAGTGAGTGTGGGAAAAGCCTTTCAGACAGTGAACTCCTCTGCCGGAGCTGGAAAGGCATCCTGGCTGTATTGTTGGCTTCTCCTTCCCCAGGCAAAGCAGGGGCAGCTGGAGAGATTCTCCCCTGCCCAGCTTTTTTAGCGGAATCTTTTAAATGTGTTTGTGTGGCATTTGTTGGAAGGGGAGGCAGGATTATTAGATACCAAGGGAAGTGATGTGGTTTTTATCTGTGATAGTGACTGAGAAAACCTGTTTGTTCCCAGAGCTGAAAGCCACCGTGGTGTATCCTGCCACTGAGAAACACATCCAGAAATACCTGCGTCAGGAAGTGCACCTCGTCCGTGAAACCTGGGAGGATTACAGGAACATCACGCTGCCCTTCATCCAGTCCCAGAGCTTCAGCATCCAGGTACGGGCACCACTGCTTCTCTTCTACAGAGACAGATGCTTCTGGTCTCCTTCCTCAACATGCTGGGCTGTTGGATATCTCCTCTGAAACCTGGGCTGGCGGCAGAAGAGTCAGGAGTGCTGTTCCCATCTCCATGTTGGTTTTCCCATCAGTGTGTTGTCAGCTCTGTGGTTCCACACCCTCCCATCAGGCTGGGCAGCCTCTTCTCCAGCGTGGCCAGCTGCAGGTTATTTCTGCTAGTCCTGAGCTGCAATGCTGCCTGTTTTGCTGAAGCATCCTCACGTCAGTCGGGCTTTCTGGAGGCTGCCTGACCCTTGGGGTAAGCTCAGTGAGGCTGAACAGGGCTCTCTTTCACCCGGGTGTTCCCATCCTTTTGTCCACTAGGACATCCTTCTCCATCTTTGCAGAAAACCATTTGCCTTGGGGGTGGACCTGAAGTTGCCTTTCTCAAGGTTCCCAGAGACATTCTGTGCCGAGGTGTTCCTCCTTCTTTCCCAGGGCGACTCCCTGGGCGTTGGTGCACTTTGCTGGTTTTTTTGGGAGTCTCCTGGGTGTTGTGGAACTGGGAAGGGACAGATTGTTCTTAGATTCCTGCATCACAGCTCACTTCTCTGGCTTTGCTTGTTGCTCCTCTGCTGTTCAGCCCTTTGGTCTGTATTCCATGGGTTGAAGCTGAGCTCTTCCTGTCCTACTTGCCCCAGACAGCAGCAATGAGCCTTTTCCCAACCGTTCTTTTTCCTGTCTTTCTTCTTTAGTTCTTTTTTTTTTTGCTTCTTTATCTTTCTTCTTTCTTTCTTTAGGCTGCCAGTTCATGCCAGCTTGTACAGAAGGGGGAATAAACCAAATTCTGGGCCTGCTGGGGCCATCTGTTAAAAAATAAACTCCTTTATCTCAAGAATGCCCCAAACCAGACCACCCCAGGCCTTTGCCATCTCCCACGCTTTTTTCCTGCTGGTTAACCAGCAGCAGGATAGCTCTCAGCTCACTGTTGCTCTGCCTGTTTTCTGACCACTAGCAGACAAATGTGAATCTTACTCTCTGCCACTGGGACCAGCAGGTACCTCACAAACTGCCTCAGATGCATGGTGATTCCTTCTCCACCTCCTTTGCTGTGTTCCCTCATCCAGCTTTCTCAGTGGCAGCAAGGCTGCAGCAACAACCGACAAGCAGCATTTATGGCTGGAGAGGGGCAAGGGCATGTTTCTACCAGGCTGCTGCCTGCACGGGTGTTTCCTCTGTGCTTTAGCCCTGGAGGCTGAAGTGTAGCAGCTGCCTTCAGGAGCTGCTTGAACTCTCTACCTCTTCCACCAAATGCTTGTGAGCCAATTTCTGTACATGGAAACATGTTCCTGGGGACCATTAGGAGAAATCATGGTTTGCCCAGTCAGTCTTCGACCTCTGGAGTTTGACTGTGTCTTTATCCAGCTGGATTTGACGAGCGGAAGGAGAAATGTGAAGGGTAATGGGAATATTGGGGGAATGACAGGCGTCTCTGTTGTCTTTGTTTTCTGCTGAAGGAGGCACAGCGTGGCTGCTCTCCACAGAAAGGCTTTATTGTGGTGCCAGGCTCTGGACATGTGCTGTCCTCTCTGGGCTTGTGCTGGAAGCAGCAGGAGCAGTCGGCTGATGAGCTGCCGATCACATGAGGCAGCTCTGGGTTTGAAATGCAGCTTCTCTGTCTGGGGAGCTTGTTTGGGGCTTGTTTCAGGCACCAACAGCTTGGCCCTTGGGAAAAGAGCAGACATGAGAAAAAAAACAAACCCTAAGGGCAAAATTTCATTTCCTGCTGAGCTTCCTGCCCTGCTTTTCTTCCAGAGTCACAGAGCACAGCGGGCTTGCGCCGTGCTCTCCAAACCGCTTTGGGAACCTGCTCTTCTCTGAGACAGTGTCACTAACGAGGGAAGACCAGAAATTTAAGCAAAAAACAGATCGAGGGAGAAGGGAGTGGTTTCTCCCAAAGGATCCATTCAGGTCAGTTCACAGTGATCCTAAGTTTTGATTAGATTTTAATTAAACTCTTGTCAGAGCTCCTCAAAAGGGCTGTCTTTTAATCCAGAGTGTCTGGTGTGCACACCATCCATGACCCAGTTCATTCTGTGTGTCTGCAAGACTGGCTGCACCTTCACTGCCCACCTGGGGTTTCATCCCTGAATGTGATGGGAAGAATGATGATTTGAAACTTTTTCAGCTTCCAAGCCGCTGCTGTTCCCTGCTGCCTTGTCTGGTCTTCTAGGGGCCTGGCTGGGAACCTCTTGGCATCCCAGTGCTTAAGCTGGGCTGAGGCTGTAGCTTAAAGTGCTTTTTGGGGTGCAGAGAAGGGTGGTTGAGCTCAAGCTGGAAGGTTGGAAGTGCAGAGGCACTTCCTGCTCTGTTGCTTGTCCCTGGTCTGTTCCGTAGCTGAAACTCCTCTCTGGATGATGCTTTGCTTTGAAAGAGCAGCGCAGGGCAATAACCAGAGCAGGGATTATGGGCTGTCTGAGGGCCCAAGCTGTAATAGAGAGGAAGAAAAGTGATGAGGTATTTTCTGATCCGCCAGGAAACCAGGGACGTGCGTTGCCCAAGGAAACACAGGCCTTCTGTATTCACCTGGTTAGCACTGGCTGCCAGCAACTGGAGCTGTATCCAGCCTCAGGCTGCTCACAATCTGCTCCTTCCTCTTGGCATGAGGGAAAAAGTCAACAAGTTCCTGGACCTTTACAGGCTTTGGTGCAGCGTGGGAGGTAGAAAGGTGCAAAGAGCCCTGTGATGCTAGGGAGGAGTCTGGTGAGCCCCACTGGAGCTGGCTTCCACCGCTGCTGGCCTCACTGAGGTTTGGTGTGCTCAGAGTTGCTTGTACTGGTGGCTGAGCTGTTGGAACGCCTGCGACCTGTCTGCTGCTGGCCAGTGGGAGCGTGCAGGACGGATGCTGCAGCCCCTCGGATTGTTTGGTGCTTGCAACAGCTCCATCTCTGCGCATGGTCAGCAGCCAGGTCTGGGTCCACACTACGAGGGCCCATCCTGGAGGATGATCTCCAGGCCCTCTCAGGGCAAACACTGTTGTTCCTGCTCTGGGCAAAACCCTCTCTGTCCCACACCTCCCTGCAGTGCCAGCTCCTTGTGTCTGAGAGGAGAACAAACATCCCAGAATCCTTCAGGCATCCAGCAAGAGCGCCCAGGAGTGCTTCATGGATAATGAACTACAAATGTTAACAGCCGAGAAATTAATTGGTCATCATAGAATAGAATTGTTGGGGTTTATTTATTTTATATTCTGCTCTCAGCAACTGTGTGCTCATCTATGAGCTTGGGCTAAATGTGCCTGGGGTGCTGGGTTTTTTCCTCTGCTGGCTTTAAGCTGAAAGAGGGGAGATTGAGGTGGGATCTTAGGAAGAAATGTTTTCCCATGAAGGTGGGGAGGCCCTGGCCCAGGCTACCCAGAGCAGGGGTGGCTGCCCCATCCCTGGAGGGGTTCAAGGCCAGGTTGGATGGGGCTTGGAGCCCCTGATCCAGTGGGAGGTGTCCCTGTGTATGGCAGGGAGTGGAACTGGATGGGCTTTGAGGTCCTTTCCAACCCAAACCATTCTGTGATTCCATTCTAAGATAAATTGCTTGTTTCTCTTCCAGTGGGTGTACAATATCCTGGAGAAGAAAGCCGAGGCTGATCGCATCATCCATGAAAACCCAGATCCCTGCCATGGCTTTGTGCTGGTTCCTGATTTAAAGTGGAATCAAAACCAGGTTTGTTTGCTCTTCTGATATTTGAAGGGATGTGGCTTCCTTGAAGGCGATCCGGAGGAAACGTCCCTTTTTGTGCTACTTGCAGCGTCCGGAGGGACTGCGTGGAGGAATGTTTCCCTGCTATTCTCGCTGTCAGTCAGTGACGACATTGCCAGGGCCTTTTATCCTGTGCTGATTGTGGACGCTGCAAAGCCCAGGCTGCACTCACTGCTGCCAGGGGATTTTATTTATCCGCTTCGTTCTCTCATTCCTGTGTCAGCCCAAATGTTGCTGTTGGGTGTTTGAACCTTCATCCAGCTGCGGATTTATCTCTGCTGAACTCGTTTGTTGTGGTTTTTTTTCACAAGCCTCAGCTGTAGGTGCCAGCCAGGCAGACATGTTGTCCTTTGGTTGCTGCAGTTCGCTCTCCTCCACCTGACATAAAGCAGAAGTCACTGGCTTCTGAGCAGCTGCCTGAGCCCTTGTGGGAGCTGCCACTTGCTGAAGTGCAGAGGAGTTTAAGCTCAGGGTGTAATCCTAAAGGGAGAGGCTCGTTATTCCCTTGGGCTCCAGCCCCTTTTGGTCTGTACTCCTGGAGATGTGCCTGGGGAGGTGAAACTCCACACCTGCACCCCTTGAAGTCGGCGTAATCAAAAAAAGTCCCATCCATTGTTTCTGATCCTCAAAAAGCAGGTGCCTGGGAGGAAGGTTACCATATGAGTAAAGCTTGAAAAAGGGGACCGAAAACTAAAGAAATGGGAACACGAGCTGCTTGTGGGCAGCACAACTCTGTGTTTCTGTGCTGGGAGCTCCTGTTTCTGGCCCAGTGCGAAGTTGCCGTGGGGAATGAGTTGGGGAGGATGCGTGAATGCATCACTGCAGAGTGGTTTCTGGCCACCACAAGAAAGTTCTGGTCACCACCACAAGGTTTCTGGTCACATCACCTGCTCCAAAAATTCCTTGTTGAGCTGTGAGGGGGCATGACCTTCTTCCTGGAGAGACTTTGCAAAGCTTGCAGTTGTGCTTACACCACTGTGTGTGTTCGGTGACCTTTACTTTCAGAGCAGAAATATTTAGGGATCTAAAAAGCTCACCTCACCGCCCCTTTCCTTGATTCTAACAAAGCCTCGGTGTAAATCCCTGCTCTCTGCATCCGAGCTCCACAGCTCTCATCAGAATTGGAGATAGACGGGCCAAAAATTGTGCTTTAGCTCATCTAAAGACCTTTTGTGTCCACATCTTGCAGCGAGCGTGGTCGGGGAGTGCTTAAATGGTAGAATTCGTCTTTAGGAGAGATTCCCATGTGCTGCTGTTACCTCTTGGTGTGCTGAACAGGATCTTCTGAATTTCTTCCCAACAGCTGCTGTCTGAACAGGAGCACTGTCATCCTGGGAGCCATTCAGGGCTTTCGTGACTGTCAGTTCAGGACTGTCTCTTTCCCAGGCAGGTGAGCCAGCATCCCAGCAAGGGCTGTTCGCTCCTGCCTTTGAGCCAAGGAATTTCTTCTTTGCTGTGGGTGATGCTGAACCAGAGCTGATCCCAGCAGCCCTGGGGCTGCCCGCAAGCACCTCTTCTCTCTGCGTTCCACCAAACAGGCCAGGCTGCTCAGTGAAATTAGGGAGGGAAACAGAGCTCCAGCAGGACTCTCCAGGCTTCCACTTTGAAGTTCATTCAGCAGCACTGCCTTGCGCTGGCCGAGCACCTTGCCTGCCAGGCCTGTGAACTCACCTGGGATTGTTTCAGGTTGGCTGACGAGAGGAAGATCTCTTGCTTGCATCATGAAATCTGCGTGCCTGCTGCTGGCCTTGGCCTCCTGGGCGCCACAGCAGCTTTGCGGGCAGCTTCGTTTGGTTTCTTGAGTTGGGTTTTTTCAAATCTGCTGGGTGTGGGGTTTTTTTTTTTCCACTTCTTTTGAGTTGGTTTCAAACCCGCAGGAGCCCTGAGGAGTTGCCTGAAACGATGCCCGGCATGACATCATCCAAGGCCTTTTTAGCAACAGGCTTATTTGTTTCAAACAGCAACATGCAGATGTTGTTCTAAGGAGAAGAGATGTTTGCTTTTCCTCCCACCAGCCAGCCCTGATCCGAAGAGGACAAGCTGATACGCAGCCTTTTTCCGGAGGTGTGCACAGGCTGCTTTGGGAATCACAGCAACCCATGAGCGTGGTTGTGCTGGCTGGGTGCAAACAGCAGCTTTGTGTTCGGAGAGTGCTGAGATGGTGTCCTCAGAGCAACGTTTGGCACAAACATCTGGTTCCAAATAGCCAGTTTGGTTCCTCATAGCCCTTAGAAGATCTGCTGGGTCTTGAGTACCTAAGCCCTTCACTTTGCAGTATTTATGTTCGAAAGCTGCTGACTGAGCTGAAGGACATGGGGAATTCTACTTTTATTGAAGTGTAGTAATTCACAACCTTGCCTCTCGTTAAACATTGAACTCTTGAGTGCCTCGGGAGATGCCAGAGGGCTGGCTGAGAGCTGCTGAACAGCCATATTTTACCACACTGGGCTTGTCCGGTGACTTATTAAGTCTTGAAAATAGTTATTTATGGAACTAGTGCGACTGGAAAGTGGATGGCTGTTTGCACAGTGGAAATACAGGAAGCTTTTCGCTTGGAAAAATGTAAAGTCGCAGTTTTGGCTGCCGCGACTCACTGTAAATCCTCGTCTGAGTGTGGTGATAAAATACTCGCTTGCTCTGCAGAAAAGCTGTGCTTGGCCTGGCGTGGGGGTTGCTGGTGGAGCCCACAGCCGCTGGGGCTCGGTTCCTCTCCACCAGCACCTTCTCTGCCAGTCTCTGGTGTTCTTGAGATGCTCAGGGGGATGTTAGGAATGTGTAAAGGCACAGTTGGATTGATTCGTCTGCCCTAAAAGCTGAGGAGGTATTTGTCATCTTGCTGTTTATCTATTGGTGTGAAACTCTCCTCCTCTGGGTCTTCGTGGGCAAAACCCCAGTGTGTCCAAGAATGATGCTTTGAGGAGCGGTGGCTTTGCGAGCGTGCCTGGTACTGGGAGATTCTTACTGGATTCAACCCAGTCTGGGTGTGGGTTAGACAGGACGGCAGGCAGCACCTTTGGAAGGACATTGGAGCACTGGAGCGTGTCCAGAGAAGGGGAGTGGACCTGGGGAAGGGTGTGGAGTGGAAATATGAGGAATGGCTGAGGGACCTGAGGCTGTTCAGCCTGGAGAAAAGAAGGCTGAAGGGAAACTTCATCACTATCTACAACTCCCTTAAAGGAGGTTGGAGCCAGGCAGGTGTTGGTCTCTTCTCCCAAACGACAAGTGATTGAACAAGAGGAAATGGCCTCAATTTTCTGCAGAGGAGATTAAAATTGGATATTGGGAGGAATTTCTTCACTGAAAGGGTTCACAAGCACTGGCACAGGCTGCCCGGGGAGGTGGTGGAATCTCCATCCCTGGAGGGATTTAAAAGCCGAGGTGCTCAGAGATGTGGTTTAATAGTGGACAGAGATGATCTCCAAGGTCATTTCCAGCCAAACCATTGTGTGATGCTGTGGTTGGTGTGCCATACCCTAAGCATCTCTGCCTCCACCTGTTTTTCCTGCAGTCACCTTCATCACTGTCCTCTGTCTTCCTCCCCACAGCTGGATGACCTCTACCTGATCGCCCTCGTCCACCGCCGGGAGATCAAGTCGCTGCGTGACCTCACTGCCGAGCACCTCCCGCTGCTGAGGAACATCTTGCAAGAAGGCAAGGTGAGCGCAAGGCCAGTCTGACACCCTGTCCTGGCCAGGGAGAGCGTGGCCCGTCTGCCACGAGGTCACTGCTCACAGCCTGTGTCTGTGTGGGGACCAGCAATCAGGAGATGATGTTCTGTTGTGAGCTGGGGGCTGTGCTGCTCTCTGGCATCTCTGCCCAGAGATCTCTGTCCCTGCTGCTCCATCAGCGCCTTCCCCTGGGGCACTGGGAAGCTGTGCAGGGGTGCTTGGTGTTTCTCTGATATTTGGGAGCTGCAGGAAGCAGACTCTACCCTCCTCAGGTCGATCCTTCCCAACCCCTTGACTGTTTCCACAAGCTGACGAGTTTTTTTCCAGCCTGGGGGTGGGGTTTGCTTGGTAGATGGATGCACGATAGCTTCTCTTTCCTTCACTGCTTTAGAAGTTTGGAAAGTAATTGAACTGGAGAAAGAGGAGATTAATTAAGAGATTACTCAGGGGACTGCAGTATGCTGAGCAGAGAACCAAGGCAGCGTGCTGGAGCTTGCTGGTGCCGTTGATATTTTTAATTACACCGGCTGGTAACAGGATCCGTGTTTCTTGCTGAGTGAGCCGAGGTGATAAGGGTGAAATGGAAAGTGATGCAAGTGGAGAGCACGTCCCATCATGGAGGGAGAATTGTGGGGTGGCCGGAGGCATCGCTCCGTCCCTGCAGAGGCTGAAACAGAGACTGGGGAAGAGCTCTGTCCTTCCCAGCTTCTCCCTCTCCCTTGCTCTGAGGGTGGAGGAAGCAGAAATCACTCTGCCTTTCTCTCTGCCTTTTGTGCCATCTGGGGATGCTCCTTTCTGTCCGTTACCAGCTCTGTCTGTCCATGCTCTGCCTGTCCCCAGCTGCCCGTGTCCTCGCTGTGTGTTGCTAGTTTTGGGGTTTTTTTCCCTCCTTTTAGGAAGCTGTAGTGAAGCGCTTTGGTGTGCCTGGATCCCAGCTGCGGATCTACCTGCATTACCAGCCCTCCTACTACCACCTGCACGTGCATTTCACGGCCCTGAGCTACGACGCGCCGGGCAGCTCTGTCGAGAGAGCCCATCTCCTGGCAGATGTGATCGACAACCTGGCGATGGACGCCGCCTACTACCAGAAACGGGCTTTGACCTTTCCCCTGCGGGCTGATGAACCCCTGCTAAAGAAATTCCAGGAGGCAGGGAGACTGTGAGCTGGCAGAGGTGCTTTTATATCTTTGTATTTTTAATAAATGCCTGTTTGGGTTTGGTTTTTTTTTAAAGGTCTTGGTGCTTTTTTTTTTTTTTTTTTAAACTCTGGTTTTGTACAGACTGGGGCTGACAACCCATTGCTATGGAAACAGTTTCTTCTGCTCAAGTTAATTAAAACCTGGGCTGGGTAACCTGCCTGCTGGTGTTCACCGGGGTTGTGGCACTGGACAGGGCAGGAGGATCTGTGTGTCTTCACCCAAAAGACACCTTCTGTCACCAAATGTCAGCCCAGAGATCCCAGAAAACCTTCCCTTATTTCCCAAGAATGTTCCCATGGGAGTGGGATTGCAACTTTCCTGGGTCAGGGAGGGTTTTCTTCTAGATGACTGGAATGACTCGCCCGAGTCCCTCCTGGCTGGCCACCATGGGCTCTGGAAAGGGAGCGTGACTGCACATCCTGCTGGATCCCTGGCCTCAGAGCCAGCTCATTCACCCTGCCCATCGGTCATGGATCCAGCTTAAATGAGCTCATGGGAAGGGCAGCCCCTCCCTGGCGCAGACTACTCCAGGTTTTGTAAGGATTCCTCGAAAAAACCCCATCAAATAAACAGGTTTGCTCTTTCTTCTGCCAAGGTGCTGGCCTGGCAGGAAAGCAAATGCTTCCCCACAGCTGGAGAGTCTCAACAGAGGTGCCGCCTGGGACCCTGGATGACTTTGCTGCCACTTCCCAGCTCTGGTGAAGTTTTTCTTCCTCTCTCAACAAGCCAACTTCTTCAATCCTAGATTCCGTTCAAATACTCCTCGTGCTGTGACCTGGCAAGAGCTTCCTGCTGCAGTGGGAAAAAAACATTTCCATGTACAGAGAAGCCTGAGCTGCCGACCCAGCCATCACTTCCACTGCATCTAGTCTTGTCTCTGAAAACTTCATGAGGAGTTGCTGCCAAAAAGGGCTCCGGTTTCTGCTCAGCCAGTACCCAGGGATGTAATCTTGCCTGCTACCCCGATTCTTTACTCCTTCCAACATACTAGGCTCTAAGACTGGGGATGTTTTTGCTGATGGAGGGAAAACAGAGATGTGGTTTCTTGTTTGCAGGGCTGCTTGGTGTGTGGCAGGGCTGCCCTGGATGGAGTGTGTCCAGAGAAGGGGCTGGAGAATGAATCCTGGGCTTGTTTAGCCTGGAGTAAAGGAGGCTGAGGGGAGACCTCATCACTGTCTACAACAGCCTGAAAAGAGGTTGGGGTGAGGTGGGTGCTGGGCTCTTCTCCCAAGTGACAGGTGATAGGAAATGGCCTCAGCTTGTGCCAGGGTGGGTTTAGGTTGGACATCAGGAAAAAATTCTTCACCAAAATGATTCTCAGGCCCTGGCAGAGGCTGCCCAGGTTGGCAGTGGAGCCTCTATCCCTGGAGGGGTTTAAAAGCCGGGCAAACAAGGTGCTCGGGGATAGTTCAGTAGTGGACAGGGGACAGTTAGACTCGATGATCTCAAATGTTTCTTCCAGCCAAATGATTCTATGATTCCATGATTGCCAGCAGAACCGTCAAGATGCCCAGGGCTTTGTTCAGCCCAGCTGATTAATAAATATTCAGGTCAGGCAGTTGCCCGGTACCTTGTAGCCGCAGGGGAGTGGCAGAGCAGCTGGATGCAGCCACCTTTAGCTGGATACAACCACTTTTTCCATATTTGCCTGCAGAAGCACCACACGTGGTCAGAAAGCCAGGGGTGATGGGTGAGGGGAGGCTTTGCCTCTTGTTTCAGACCCACCCATCTCCTGGGCCGAGCACGTCCAGGACTGGAGCTGCTGTAGGGGCAAATCTTGACATGTTCGGCATGGCTGGCTGGCTCCTGGTAGTTCTGTGCATCCCAAGGTTTTTATCTGCTAAGAGAAAAAGCTGATTTTTTAATATCACAGCAATTCTGCCAAGGAGCTTGGTCTCCCTGGGTGAGGGAACGCCATGGTTTTATGTACCCACCTAGGCCAGCCCTGAATGATTAAACAACAGATGGGACCATCCTGTCACCCAGGAAGCTTCTCTCTTCTTCATGTATTAAAAACCATGTCTATGTCTTGAAAATAGACTTTCCGAGGGCTGTGCCAGACTCCTGAGCAGCGCATCTTCTGCAGCCCATCTGCTTCCTTGGAGGAATTGTTCTGGGAGACTGGAAAGCCTGACATCACCCATCTCCTTGGGGAGGGAGCAGGGGAGACATGGAGCCTGGGATAGGGGCTGCTCTGAAAGATGAGGACATGGGGATGCATTTTGATGAATCCATGGCTGGAGCCTTCAAGGGGTTGATTGGAGCTGGATTTGCTAAGCCAGGCAGCGTTTCTGGGCTCTGGGTTGAGGAAGGCCAGCTTGGATGTGGCCTTAAGCAGACCAGTCTAGTGGGAGGTGTCCCTGCCTGCAGCAGCGGGGTTGGAATGAGATGGACTTTAAGGTCCCTTCTAAATCAAACCGTTCTATGATGCTCGGAAGGGTGAGCCCGAGATGCTCTCTGGCCACAGGACAAAGCCGGTCTGTGCTGGGCATGAATTGCCCATTCTTGTGACTCTCGAGCAGATGCTGTGAGCCCGGCTGGGGCATCCCCTCTGCTTTATCCCTCCTCACCCAGCCCCTTGCTGCCTTTCCAGGAGCGTTTTGGCCGTGCTGTGACAGCACGAGACTGTCCCAGGATGGCAAAACCCCTGCTCGCAGACCCATGGGGCACAAACCCTCCTCGTTCCTCACTGGGACATTTTCCAAACCGCATTATTGATGGGATTTCCGATGATGTTGGACCAAGTGGTGGCAGAGCTTGCCGCAAATCCATTTGTCAAACAGCCAGGATTTTTTTTTTCTCCCCTTCTCCAAATTCCTTGGTGCTCATCACGCTGAATCAATTGAACTGGCAGTTTATTCTTTGTAAATGAACAAGTAGGGCAGGGTGTGGTCGTTAGCAATGAGAAGCTGCCCAGCAAATGCTCGCTCATGGGTTCTGCGAAGGCAGGAAACTCGTTTCCGAATTGTGGTGTTTTCTGATGGGTTTTACAAATGCATCAACCACTCTGGTGACCGTGAGAAGCTCTTTGCTGGTCTTTGATTCCATCCTTGGGAGATGGGGCTCCCCAGATGGGAGCAGGAATGCAGCCACCCCTGCCTGGGGACACGACTGGTGTGCTCAGGTGTCCTGAGGTTCCTACAGGGTGGACATACTGGTGTCTGCTGCTTGGCATGGGATCACCATCATTTCTCCAGGCTGTGGTGAAGATCAAGCCACAGGACTGAGACCTCTTGGTGTGGAGATCCAGGCCAGGCACCTCCTGTGGGAGATGTGGAGCTGGAGCAGCTTCCAATGCTGGGTCAGCATCTCTGCAAGGGCTCTTGGTTCTGCTCTTGGTCCCGGCGATGCTGACACTGAGGCAGTGGGAGGACGCTCTGGGACCCCAGAACGAGCCCATCCCATCATTGCCAGCAGGAGAGAGCTGAGGACCAAGAAGATCCTGGGAAGCAAAGCTCTGCAGCCTTTTCTAAAGTCCCATCCTGGGGGTTTGGTGCAAATCAGCATTTGGGAATTGTTATTGCTGGCGTTTTGTTGAGCACTGGATATTGTTTTGAAACTTAGTAAACCTGGTGGGGGAACCCAAGCGATCGAATCGTCTATGTGTCCTTGCAAATCCCAGCTCTGAGCTGCAGCCCCGGTGATCACCCCAGCATCGTCTGTGTGCTGGTGGCAATTAAAGCCTAGTCCTGGTGGGCTGGCCTGTCACCGTGGGTAAAACTCTCAGCCCCATCGCCTTGCTTCTCAACATAAGGTGGATATAGAGCTGTTGGAACAGGCCCAGAGGAGGGCACAGAGATGATCCAAGGGCTGGAGCACCTCTGCTGTGAGTCTGAGAGAGCTGGGGTTGTTCAGCCTGGAGAAGGCTCCAGGGAGACCTTAGAGCAGCTTCCAGAACTGAAAGGGGCTACAGGAAAGGTGAAGAGGGGCTCTGGATCAGGGAGTGGAGGGATGGGACGAGNAGTGTTAAGATTTGGGGTCCTGATGTTGGGATTTAGGGGTCCAGTGCTGGGATTTGGGCTTCCAGTTCTGGGATGTGGTGTCCCAGTGTTGGGATGTGGGATCTCAGTGCTGGAATTTTGGGTGTCTTGTTCTGGGATTCGGGGTTCCAGTGTTGTGATTTCAGGTTCCAGTGCTGGGATTTGGGGTCCTGTGCTGAGTTTTGGGGTCCCAGTATTGGAACGCGGGATCCCAGTGCTGGGATGTGGGGTCCCAGTTTTATAATTTGGGCTTCCAGTGCTGGGATTTGGGGGTTCAGTGCAGGGATTTGGGGTTCCAGTGCTGGGACTTGGGGTTCCAGTGCTGGGATGTGGAGGTTCAATGCTGCAATGCCGGGGTTCAGTGCTGGGATTTGGGGATCCAGTGCTGGGATGTGGGGTTCCAGTGCTGGGATTTGGGGTCCCAGTGTTTGAATGTGAGGTCCAGTGCTGGGATGTGGAGTCTCAGTGTTGAGATTTGGGTTCTGATGTTGGGTTGTGGGGTCCCAGTGCTGGGATTTGGTGTTCCAGTGTTGGAATGTAGGGTTCCATTTCTGGGATGTGGAATCCCAGTGCTGGCATTTGGAGATGCAGTGCTGGGATTTGAGGTTCCAGTGCTGGCATATGGGGGTTCAATGCTGGGATGTGGGGGTTCAGTGCTGGGATCTGGGGTCCCGGTGCTGGGATTTGGGGTTCCAGTGATGGGATTTGGGGTTCCAGTGATGGGATTGCGTGTCCCAGTGCTGGGCCTCGGGGTGCCGGCGCTGGGCTCGGTGGATGCTGCGCTGCCGGGCGGTCCCTCCCGCTCCCGGGCCGCTTTATCCCAGCCTCCTCCTCCTCCTCCTCCTCCTTCTCCTCCTCCTCCTCCTCCCCCTGTGCGCACGCGTCCCCGCTCCCCCCGCCCCCCGCCCGCCGCTCCCCATGGTGAGTCTGAACGGGGGGACCCCCAGCCCGGCTGCGGGGGGGATGGAGGGGGAGATGGAGGAGTTGGGATGATGGGGATGGAGGGGTTGGGATGGAGGGGCTGGAGATGTTGGGAGCGGGGGATGGAGGGTTGGAATAGAGAGGTTGGGATGGGGGCGCTGCAAGGGTTGGGATGATGGGGATGGAGGGGTTGGAGGGGTTGGGATGGAGGAGCTGGAGATGTTGGGATTTGGGGATGGAGGGTTGGGATAGAGAGGTTGGGATGGGTGGATGAAGGAGTTGAGATGATGGGGTTTTAGGGGCTGGAGATGTTGGGATGGTGGGATAGAGGATTGGGATAGAGAGATTGGGATGGGGGGGTAGAGGGTTGGGATAGAAATGTTGGGATGGGGTGTAGGGGGTTTGCGGTGATGGGGCTGGAGGGGCTGGAGATGTTGGGATGGGGGTAGAGGGTTGGGATAGATAGGCTGGGATGGGGGGGCTGGAGGGGTTGAGATGATGGGGATGGAGGTGTTGGAGGGGTTGGGATAGAGAGCTTGGGATGGGGGGATGGAGGGTTAGGGTGGTGGGGATGGAGGTTTGGGACAGAGAGGTTGGAATGATGGGGATGGAGAGGTTGGGGTGGGGTCTGGAGGGGTTTAGATGGGGTGGATGGTGGGGTTGGCATGGGGAGGGCTGGAATGGGGTGACTGGAGGGGTTGGGAGGGATGGAGGGTTGGGATGGGGGGGCTCTGCACTTCGGGGCAGCGCTGCCCGACCCGCAGCTCCCAGGCAGGGCTTGCATGAGAGGGGTTGTGAATTGGGGTGGGGGGACCCCGCTGCAACCCCATGCTTGGCCCCCCCCCACTGCATCGCATCGGCATCGCAGCCCCGGTGAGCACAATGTGCTGGAACGCGAGGAAGCTGCCGTATTTCTGTGTTTTGGGTGGGGTTTTATTAATTATTATTTTTCAATTGATGTAATTAATCAGTGCTGGAGCGTGGTTCAGCTTCCAGGTGGCAAAACGGGGTGCGGGCAGTGGCGAGATGAAAGCCCCTGCTCTTGCGATGCCCTTCTGGCTGCTCAAACCCAGCAGAACAAACCCCCCTGCATCCCCCTGGGAAAGCGTGGCCTTTGGCATTGCCAAACCCACCCAGAGACCCTGGCAAGGGAGTTTTGGGCACCTCTGGTGGCTCGTGGGGGGCTCAGCACGATGGCCGCGTGCGATATTAATGCCTGAGTGCTGGGATACGAAAGGGAAAACCCTCCCAGAGGCCCCGGGAGGGGAAGACGTGCCCCGTGTGCGCCTCAGGATGGGATCGCTTGTGTGGCGGCGCGGGCTGGGGATGATTTATTTAAGGGATCTGAGCTTTATTTTCCATCCTGAGCCTCCTCTGTCCGGTTGACGGATGCACTCTGGTAGCCTTAGGATCTCAGAGGGGTTTGAGGAATGGATCCGGTGTGGACGGAGCCTCCGGTGGTGGGATCTGGGCATCCTGGTGCGGGATACTGATGAATCCCATCCCACTCATCGTGTGCACCTGGAACTGTCCCTTTGCTCGGGATGGGCTCGTTCCATGTGGATGCTTGGCCCCAGACAATAGAAAAAGGACCTACTGGACTTCTCCTCCTTGAACTGCCAGTGCCAGGTGTTCTGCAGGGCGAGCTGGTGGGGTTTTGTTGTTCTGGAGAGCAGAGAACCAAGGCAAATCTTCCTCCTGGGCCTTTCCTGGGCTCCTCAGCTTGGACATGGTGCTTGGGATCATCTTTTCTCATCGAGTTGACAGAGCGATCCCCTGTGCCTGGCTGGTTGGTGCCAGGCTGCTTGGTGACTCTGGTCCCCACCTTGTAGGGAGATGAGCTTGAAGGCTGGTGGTGGAGCTTTTGGGAAAGTCCTGCTGAGTTTGCCCGTCTTCCCTGCTGGGCTCTCCCTCCGGCTGCTCTCGGAGATGAAGGAGCTGGTGGCAGAGCAGAGGAAGAACCCGGGCTTTGCCGGCTGCCTCCACTCAGGCTTTCTGTGGCGAGTGGCAGGGCCGGGTGACACGGGATGGACACCCCAGGCAGGGCAGAATCCCAAGGTGGTGGTGGAGCTGATGGTCTGAAGTATGCACAGAGAACCATCTCCTTTCACTTAGTGAAGGGCTGGAGCAGGCGGGTGGTCCATGCTGGTCACTGCTCTCCATCTAGAGATTTGGAGCCGGGGGGGATGTGCTGGGAGGGAGGGGTGCGGTCAGGTGGCATTTCACCTCTGCAGAGGGTGTTGTGGTCTGGTCCCCATTGGTGTTGGTTACCCCTGTTGGCTTCGTGGTCCCTGTTGGCTTTGCAGCCCCCATTGATGTTGGTGTTCCCTGTTGCATTAATTAATTTCCTAATTAACATTAGGAAAAAAATTTTCACTGAAAGGGTCATTGGGCATTGACAGAGGCTGCCCAGGGAGGTGGTTGAGTCGCCTTCCCTGGAGGTGTTTAAGGGATGGGTGGACGAGGTGCTGAGGGACGTGGGTTAGTGATGGATGGGAATGGTTGGACTTGGTGATCCAGTGGGTCTCTTCCAACCTGGTTGTTCTATGATTCTATGTTGCTGCTGATGTTGATGGTCCCTGTTGGTGTTGATGGTCCCCGTTGGCACTGCATTCACTGTTGGTGTTAGTGGACCTGCTGGCATTGCTGTCCTTGTTGGTGTTGGTCCCCATTGGCATCGATGGTCCCTGTTGTGTTGCATCACAGCTTTCTGTAGCTCATGCTGGATCCCAGCTTGGAAAGATCCAGGATCTTGAGCAGAGGAGGAGGTGGACTCATCCAGGAGATGTTGCCTCCAGCTCCTGGCTGTCCTGCAGGTGTGAGATCTCCTCTTCCTACCCTGTCTGCTAATGACACATCCAGCATAGAACCAACACCTGACGTCGTTAGGAGCTTTAGGATGGGATCAGCCCACTTGGCTGGATGACCTCCCCCCTCACCGCACTTCATTACCTGCATCGTTAGAGGGCTACCTGCTCCTCCAGCTCCATGCAATGATTTAACAGTAACAGCCACACGCTGCATCCCACAAAAAGGGGGACGAAGGGCTCTGCAGTTGTGTAGATGAGAGAAGGACCTGTCTCTCAACACTGAATTAAGGGCTAACCACTATGGAGATACGTGGGTAGGGATCTTCCAGAGCTGGGACTGTGGTGGTAACCAGAGCATCCTCCTGGTCCCCAGCCCACCCATGGAGTGCAAATGCACCCCTAGAGTGCAAATATCTGTTTTAAAGTCTGTTTTAAACTCTGGAACAGCCATACCTACCCTGCAAGCCTGAATTTTTATAGCTTGGGTCATCTCTGTGCTTGCAGCCAACATAAGAAGTGTTCAAGGGATGGGTGGATGAGGTGCTGAGGGACGTGGTTTAGTGATTGATGGGAATGGTTGGACTCGATGATCTGGTGGGTCTTTTCCAACCTGGTGATTCTCCAGGTCAGAGGTGGATGCCAGGCTGCAGGGCGTGGGAGTGCCAAGCCCAGCCCTGGTGAGACCAGGACCCTGCACGTGCCCATTTTCATGGCAGTTTGACTGGTTCTCAGGTTGAATCCTGCTCATTAAAATGAATCATTTGGTGCTATCTCTCAGTTTCACATATCATGTTTCCTACTCTCTTGCATAAGGCAATGATCCCATTATCAGCCATGGGGTGGCCAGCAGGAGCAGGGCAGGGATTGTCCCCCTGGACTTGGTGCTGGTGAAGCTGCACCTTGAATCCTGGGTTCGATTTTGAGCCCCTCAATCCAGGATGGACATTGAGGAGCTGGAGCACGTCTGGAGGAGGGAACGGAGCTGGGGAAGGGGCTGGAGCCTAGGGCTTTTGGGAGTGGCTGAGGGACCTGGGGCTGTTTGCTCCGGAGAAGGAGAGGCTGAGGGGAGACCTCATTGCTGTCTTCAACCACCTGACAAGAGTGTGTTGGTGAGGTGGGTGCTGGTCTCTTCTCCCAGGTAACAAGGGACAGGATGAGAGGCAATGGCCTCAAGTTGCGCCAGGGGAGGTTTTGATTGGATATTAGGAAAACTTTCTTCAAGGAAAGAGTGATGAAGCCCTGGCAGAAGCTGCCCAGGGCAGTGGTGGAGGCTCCATCCCTGGAGGAGTTCAAAAACTGTGTGGCTGTGGAACTTCAGGACATGGTTTATTAGGTGTGATGGGGTTGGGCTGGTGCTTGGACTGGATGAGCTTTGAGGGCTTTTCCAACCTTGATGATTCCATGAATCTTTGATCATTTTAGCCCTGACTATTCCTAAACTGCTTTGGGTGTGATTCTGGTTTGTGAGTTTTCCCCGTCATGCTTTTTAAAAGAATAATTTACTTTATTTTGGTTTTTACCTCCTTTTGTTTTCTCTGGGTGTAACATGATGGCTGCGTAAAGAGTAGGGATGTGCTTCTGTCCTGCTGTAGCTGGCATCCCGGCTTTCTTAGAACTGTGGAATGGTTTGGCCAAACTCACCTGATCATAGAATCATAGAATCACAGAATAACCAGGTTGGAAGAGACCCACCGGCTCATCGAGTCCAACTATTCCTATCATAGAATGTCCCTCAGCACCTCATCCAGTGGTGCTTTAAACCCCTCCAGGGAAGGTGAATCAACCCCCTCCCTGGGCAGCCTCTGACAGTGACCAATCACCCTTTCTGTGAAGAATTTTTTCCTAATGTCCAGCCTGAACCTCCCCTGGTGGAGCTTGAGGCCATTCCCTCTCGTCCTGTCCCCTGTCACCTGGGAGAAGAGCCCAGCTCCCTCCTCTCCACAACCTCCTTTCAGGTAGCT
>WAAB01003138.1:203790-213871 GCA_013389865.1 Piaya cayana | reverse complement strand
CACAGAAAGGGTCATTGGGCATTGGAACAGGCTGCCCAGGGAGGGGGTTGAGTCACCTTCCCTGGAGGTGTTTCAAAGATGGGTAGATGAGGTGCTAAGGGACATGGTTTAGTGATTTATGGGAATGGTTGGACTCGATGGTCCAGTGGGTCTTTTCCAACCTAGTGATTCTGTGGGTTGGAAGGGACCTCAAAGCCCATCCAGTCCCACCCCTGCCATGGGCAGGGACACCTCCCACTGGATCAGGGGCTCCAAGCCCCATACAACCTGGCCTTGAACCCCTCCAGGGATGGGGCAGCCACCACTGCTCTGGGCAACCTGGACCAGGACCTCTCCCCTCAGTGTGAAGAATTTTTTCCTGATGTCTGTGCCTGCATCCCTCTGGGTACCACGTTCTGCTCTCTCCGTGGCAACTGGGGCTGGTGACCCTCACAGGACGCTGCAGGGCCTCAGGTACAGGGAGGGGGTTGACTTTGCAATGTTGAAAGGAAATGATTTAACGCTTTCACACTGCTCTTTGCAACTTCTGCTTCTCTTTTTTTGCTGTTTCTTTTTCAACTGCTCCCCTCACTCTTGGACACCAGCAGCTTCTCCCTCCTCTGGTCACAGTCCTTGTGCTTATTGTGCTTTTTCTAGGAAAATCCTGTGTCGTCTTGGGAAGGAAGAGTGAAAAAAAAGCCCAGTTCTTGCTAATCTCTTGTGTTTTCGGCTGCTGACTCCTTGCATGTGACCGGAGTTGGGCTGGAAAGTTTCCTTGGAGGAAGCAGAAGGGGATTTGGCTGGTGGGGAACGGTGAAACCGGAGAAGGAGCCCCCTCCATCCTGGTTTTGCCTTGTCCTGGCGGATGCTTGGAGCGATTTCAGGCTGGCGTGGGCTGTGTCTCCTCTTCAGGATGTGTCTTGCTGTCTGCCGGGGGCCACCGAGCATCACTGGCCAGCGCTGCTCCCGGCTGATTCGGCCCCAGCGTGCCGTGGATCGGCCCCAGCGTGCTGTGGATCGATGTGGGATGGTGACCACTGGGCTGCTGGGCAGGTGGGTGGGAGCAGTGGAGGTGGGAAGGCTGCGGGTGAGCGCTCACTTCAGGGTGTTTGGCATGTGATGGGGCCAAAGAATTGATTTAGGAGGGCGAGATCTGGGAGGCGCTGGCAGACGTGGTGGATTCTGTGCATCCCCTTTGGATCCAACCCTGCGCTAAATCACTCTGGCACAGGGAGAGTTTGCAGGTTTGCTGACATCGCTTCAGCAAGATGCTTGGGACTTGCTGAGCACCCAAGCCACCGTGCAGGTGCTTTATATTCATGCTGGGCAAGTTATTTCTGTAATCCTCATGCGGGTGTTTGCTTGTGGCTGGGTGGTTTTGGTTTCTGGGTGCTTACGTACAACCTGGTGGAGCTGCAGGGGCACCTGTGCCACCGGTTTGGGTGGCTGGGGTCACCATTCCAGCATGGCATGTTCTCGGAGGGGGTGGGTTGGCCACCCATGGGTGCTGCTGGTCTCTGTCCCACAGGTCGGGGGTGACTGGAGGGGGCTGGGGGCTCCTCACTGTGTTGGTCCCCTCCGCTGAAGCCAGGCTGACCTCCTCCGTCAGCCCTTCACTGCCATCCCGAGGATGCTGGGTTGCTCTTGGCTTTGCAGAGCTGCAGCTGGTCCAGGACCACTATGGGATGCTCAGGGGTGGGATACAGTGTTCTGCCAGGGTGGATGGTGCAGGGGTGCATTGTGATGCAAGCCAGGCTGTTTGAAAGAGGAGGATGCCTGTAAAACCATATCAACAGCGCTACGGAGAGATTTCTCCTCTTCTTTTGGAGTTGGCTTGGTTTTCTTTTATTGCAAATCAGCCTAAACCCCAGAGCCGCATCCAGGTAGGACTGAGGGGGGAGCTGGCTTCCTTTTCCTTCCTTATTTGCAGGTTTAAAAATCCATCCGCTGCAGCTTGGGGTTTTGCTTTTAATCCTGGGTCTGTGAAGGAGGCTTTAACCTGAGCTCACGCCGTTGGAATTCCCTGCTGTGCCTGGGAGAGGCTCCTCGCCTCCGATCGCTTCCAGATGCCGTCCGTGCTTCGACTCTTCCCCTTGCAAAATGTCTCCCCCAGCTCGCGGCAGCCTTGCTGAGGTTTTCCCGGCTGGATTCGCATCCCGATATCCAGCAGGGCTGAGTCAGCTGAGTTTCTATTTTATTAAGCGGAGCGTGATGCCGGCGGGGAGAGGTTGCAGCTCACCCTGTGGCCTTGCACAAGCCGGCGTCCCGGGTCGGATCCTGCGTCAGGTTTTGAGCTGCTTGCGCCATTTCCATGGGGTGGGTTTTTTTTTTAAATTTCCTTTGAAAAATATATATGTAAAAATATATCTGAGGCAGCCCGGAGTGTGGGGCTCTGTCACATCCCCTGCCTGCACTGCCAAGTTTCCCTAAGTCCTGGGATGGGGGGAAACTGAGTCAGGAAAGCGCTGAGCAAGAGTTGAGGATGCTTTGATGCTGCAAATGTGCTGCTCTGGGGCTTTGCTGGTGCTGTATGCACACTCCCTGCCGAGCATCCCTGCGATGGACAGTGAACAACCCCTGGCTGGGTAATAAAACCCCATCCCGGTTGCTCCATGGCCGTTGGGCTCCCCTGGCATGGGGTTCACAGGGTGGGATTTTATGGCACAAGGATGGATCTGGACCCGCCTGGGTTGGGGATGGAGGAGAGCACCGAGGCACGGAGAAAAATTGGGTGGAAAGGGAGAAATAAGCGGAAAAAATGGCAAGAGAGGGGATGCAAGTAGTCTGGGGGGATGCAAGTGGGCTGGGGGGGTGCAACACTGAAGTGGAGTGTGGGGACGGTGTCAGAAATGAAGAGGAGTGAAGGGCTTTAGGGGTTAAACATGACGCTGCCTTCCCTGTGGAAGGAGGCATCAGGAAGCCTTATAGGGCCGGGAAATACTTGGCCCCCTCCCTGGGCGGTAACCGGTGCTGCTTCCGATCACAAAGTGGAATTAAAAAGCTTAATCTCAAAGAAGCGCCCGTGTGAACGAACCGATGACCAAGAGGCGCCTGTTGGTGCCAGGGCTGGGGAGCAAGTGCTGGAATTTGGGCTGGGGGAGCCGAGAGCCCGACTGGCAAAGGGCGCTAATTATGCAACAGGAAAATGTGATTTGTCCTCAAAATTATCAGCTCCGTCTCTTCTGCTGCTGCCCCTTTGTGCTGGGGGGGAGGTGGCTGCCCTGGCTCTTGGTGCCGGAGGGCTGGGGGAGCTTTGGCAAAGGGAATAGGGGGGAACAGGAGGGTTTGTTGCCTGGTACCGGGTCAGGGTGAGGATAAATCCTGCCTCTGTCCCACTGCTGAGCCCCGGAATCTCCTGGGAAATGTGGCTTTGGCATCCTTAGGGACCTTCAGCATCTGCGTGGAGCTGAGGCTGCCCCTTCCCTCCCTAATTAACGAAGTCGCTGCTGCAATAGGACTGCATTTACAAGTTGGACTGGCAGATTATCAGTGTTATTAGATGATCTTTAAGGTCTCTTCCGACTCAAACCATGCTGTGATTCTATGGTTATGCTAATGCATATTAAAATCTTCATTATGGATTTGCCTGGATTGCTGTCTGTAAATCATAGACACATGGAATGAGTTGACAGAAGGGACCTCAAAGGCCATCCAGTTTCACCCCTGCCATGGGCAGGGACACTTCCCACTGGATCCAACCTGGCCTTGAACCCCTCCAGGGATGGGGCAGCCACCCCTGCCCTGGGCAACCTGGGCCAGGGCCTCCCCACCCTCAGCGTGAAGAATTTCTTCCTAATGTCCAATCTAAATCTTCCCCCTTCCAATCTTAAGTCATTCCCCCTGATCCTCTCCCTGCCCTCCCTGATCAAGAGCCCCTCCCCAGCTTTCCTGTNTTCCTAATGTCCAGCCTGAACCTCCCCTGGCAGAGCTTGAGGCCATTCCCTCTCGTCCTGTCCCCTGTCCCTTGGCAGAAGAGCCCAGCTCCCTTCCGTCCACAACCTCCTTTCAGGTAGTTGCAGAGAGCAATGAGGTCTCCCCTCAGCCTCCTCTTCTCCAGGATAAACACCCCCAGCTCTCTCAGCCGTTCCTCATAAGGCCTGTTCTCCAGCCCCTTCCCCAGCTTCATTGTTCTTCTCTTGGAAGCACGGAGTTTTGAGAAGAGATCACCCCAAAGGAGGCTTTTTTTGGTGATGCTGAACACCTCAGTGTGGAGATTGCACTGATTCTTTCTGCCTGTTTCTTCTTTTTAGTTTGTTTTGGGGAGGATTTTATCGCAGGAGGCTCATACTTAGACAGTGGTCGTTTATTTTTAGGTCTGTGCTGCTCTGGATAATCCGGCTTGGCTGGGCAGCCGCGTTTTTCCTCCCCTTTCTCAGGGATTTAATAGAAATAGGTTTACGAAATTATTTTATTTTTAATATATTTAATAAATTATTGATTTAAGGAAAACCCTACTTAGGGTGGAGGAGTGGGGGGGGTCTGGTGGGGATGGTTCTGCTGCGTTCTCCTGGCCAAGGATGCTGGAGTGAGGCTCAGCGCGGAAACCTCTACTGAAAAATTGCATCCCATGCTGGAATTACACCTTTGGCTCAACTGGAGGATTGTCGGGAAGAGGCCAGATTAACTCCCGCTAAATACCAGCCGAATGAATAAGCTGCTGGTCCCGGGGCGATAGCGATCGGGGTGACGTGAGGGATGTGCTGGGCTTGGAGACACCTCGCTCGTGCCAAGAGGAGATGATTTTTCTGGAGGAGGATGAGCTCACCTGGATTTTATTCCCCTCCCAGCCTGGCTTTTGCTCTCTCCCAGCTTGGGAGGTGATTTTAACCACGGGCGGCTGGTGCCGGTGATGGAGCGCCGACGGACGGACAGACGGACGGCTGCTGTGTTCCAGGTCTGGCCGGTGGTGGGAGGAGAAACGCCATCTCCATCTCCCCCCTGCTCTTTTCCAGCCGCTCCTGGGGGTCCTGCTCCTTGCTGGGGTGGGATCTGGTGGCTCATCCCTGCCCTGCCGGCTCCTGCGTGCCCCGAACGTGCCCGTGCCCACGGGGATGCTCCCGCACCGGGGCTGAGCCCCTCCGAGTCTGATCCTGGCCGCCTTTAATCTTTAAAAGGAGAAGGGATGCAACCGGCAGGTTCTTGTGTTCTTCTGCCTTCATTCCGGAGGGGAGATGGGGGAAGCGGGCAGAGCTCCAGGTGCCTTCCCACCTCTTGGAGTTGGAAATTGCTGTTTAAACGCAGCCGGCAGCTGGTAGGCAAGAGGGGAAACCAAGGCAGATGGAGTAGCTGGGATCCTGAGAAAGGAAAAGAGCAAAAATCAGCTTGTTGAGTTTTTTTTTTTCTTTTTTTTTGAGGGCTCTGGGATACGGGCTGTTCATTTCCTGCCAGGATCAGCTGCCAGATGGGTTGAGCCACCCACCGCGAGTGGTGGTTCTCGGCCTGGCAGATGCCTCGGCCGTGATGGGTTTGTTCTGGACCTTGGGCTGGGAACCGCGATTGCGCTGGCTGATGGCGGGGGAACTGCTTGGGAGGCTGGAAAACCAATCCCGCTTCTGACTCTTCCAGCCGAGCTGGAAAAACCAGCTTCAGGCAAGACCTCGGATCCTCCAGCGGGGCCAACGTGTGTGTCCTAGGGGTTTGCAGTCTGCTGAATCAGGGCTGTTGCATCTCCTGGGACGGATGCTGTGGGAAGGAGGTGTCCCCCGTCCCACCCCAGGTGGCTCTGGGCACCCTCATCCTCATCCCCATGCCCATCCCCATCCTCATCTGTACTGACGCTGTACCATGAAGTGCTTGAGCAGGAGCTCCCCGGAGAGAGTTTAACCTCCTTAGCAGAGCCTATAATTCACGGCTCTAAATAAAAAGGCTCCTTGTCAGCGGCGATGCTGGATGTTCCAGTGGATTCAGGACTGCTGGAAAAAAGAAAACGGTGTGGGAAGGTGCAATTTTTTTGGCTGCTGATTGCCCCAAGTCCTCTGGTTTAATCGCTCCCCCCAGCAGATGGTGGAGGTGGGAGAAAGCAGAGCTGCTTTGGCCAGAGAGGGGACGCGCAGCCCTGGGATGGGGCCATCCCTACTCCTCTTGCTGTGCCCCAAGGGTAGGTGCGGAAAGCTGAGCTCCTGGGGAGAAGAACCCGGTGGTTTCCTTCCTCGTCCCTCACGTGGGGCCATGCCCTCCTTGTTAAAATTAGTGGGGCATTAAGAGCAAAGCGTGTCTCGCAGAAGGTTTGCACTGGCAGGGTGGCCTCCAGGGTGGCCTCCAGCATTACTTGTCTTTGCTTTTCCCAGCTGGAGGAGATGGAGAGAGGTAAGGAACCTCCTGCTCTCTGGGTTTCCCTTCGGAAGCCTCTTTGTCAGCACTTGCTGTAGAGAGAGCCTTGCTGGTGCTGTCCAGGCCATCCTTCCCCATTCGCGTCACTGAATCAGGCTGGGATTGTTCCTCACCTGTTTATTTGGGAAAAGCTATGACTCCCACCACCCCCATCCATCCCACCAGCACAGGGGAAAAGCAAAGCTGGCTCCTCAGGGCTCGCTTTCCCCCTTCACCCCATAGTGCTGCAGAGCACCTGTCCTGCCAGGAAAGAGGCTTTTCTTTGGGAGGCAGCGTGGCAGAGGGGTTTCTCTGTGCAGCAGCTTCTCAGCAGGGTTTTTCCTTCCCCAAATCATGAGGATGTCACAGCACCAGGCGAGGATGTGTAGTTTCGGAAGATTTGGGTGAAGAGATGCTGGAAATGAGGGATTAAGGAGCATCTTGCATGTAGGAAGGCAGGAGAGCTGCAGTGTGTCCCAGGGTCAGCAAGGCTGCATCCCCTTTTCCTTGGGAAAGGGTATCACCTACTTCTTAAAAATCCAAGTGCGTCATGAAAGGGGATTTTGGTGGGAAAGGCCAAGAGGTGTTGGGGAAACCTGTGGTGAGGTCCAGACTTTGAACTGCCGCACCTCCTCCTTAAAAGCATCCGGAGGCCCAGCCCTGGGTGCTGTGGGTGCTGGAGGAGGTGGGTGGGTTTGTGGGGAGCGCAGACGTGCTGCTGTGGGTTGCTGTAGCTCTAAGGTTGTTCTCCCTTTTCCCTTTGCCAGGGGAAGAGAGGATGGCCTCATAGATCCCTCCAAGCTCCTGCCTGGACCAAGAGGACGGACCGTAAGTAGCCGCAGCCTCTGCCTGCATGTCGCTGCTGTGATAGGGACTGGCCTCAGCTGCTGCTGGGGATGCCGGAAAGGGTCTCCTTGAGATCAGCATCCTCCTCCTGGAGTGGCTGGTGGGGGTAATGAGGCATCGAGGCAATGCTGGGGTGCAAAGTGATGGAGAGGGTTGTTTGCTGGATGTTTTCCTCTGCAGCTTCTCACATGGGAGAGGAGAGCAGGGCAGATGGGCAAGTGCAGGGGGGGTAAATCCACCCAGCTGCTTCACCCTGGAGGCTTTGGGGCTGGAGGACTCAAATGCAAGGGTGGCCTCACCCTGGGGCTTGTTTTACCCCTAAACCAGCCCTTTTGCTGGTGCAAACAGGAGGCGCGGAGGAAACGGTGGAGAAACCACCAGGCGGTGTTAAGGTGGCACTTAGAGACTTAGAAAGGGGATGGTGGCTGGGCAGGCAGCTTTGGAGCCCCCAGACCGAGCCCTGTAGGTAAAAGCCACCAGACTGGTTGCTGCCTGCAGGATAACTCAACTCCAGGGCTTGAGATCCTTTAATTTCTCCCATGCTTTCCCTATAAGGGGCCAAGTACTGCCTTGTTTTGGATTGGAGATGGGCTGGACCATCACTGCGGTTTAGTTTTCCCTCTCTGGACTGTTTTCATCTGTCCTGTGGGGCTCCCTGTGCTCCTTGGGGAGCCGTTGGGGCTGTCCTCACCCTCCCTGCACCCCTGCTTGCTGCCTTCCCCTCTCTGCTGCTTTTCAGGAGGGGTTAAATCAAAGCGTGAGTGCAAAAGCTGCATTGCCGAAGCCGCTTTTGCCATCGCCACCTGCATCCCTGGGCTGTCCCTGAGGATGGAGGTGTCGGCACACGGCAGTGAGGGGACAGCAGTGGAGGAGGAGGAGGGACTGGGGCAGGTAGGAGGAGGAGGTGGCTGGATTGATGCTGGGGGTTCAGCTGTGAAATCCCACGGGTATAAAATCATCACTGGTGGGTGCCCACCCGTGTCTCCTTAGCACAGGGTTGTGCCCCCACGGATGGCTCGTGTCTCCTCTGACAGTGCAGTTGTCACCTCTGGCTTGTACCAAGCCACATCCAGCAAGAAAGGGTCTTTCATTTAACTCTTTTAAACAGGAAAAGAGCAATTAAACCTTGGTAATATAAGCAATAATCTATAAATAATAATGTATAACCTATAATAACATAGCCTAACACAACGAGGAGGAGCTCCTCTGGTGGGATGGGGTTACCCCAGAGGCATTGCATGCTCATGTATACCCCTGCAGCTGGTGTTTTGGGGTTGTTAGGTGGGATTTGGGTCCCATCCCTGTGTTTTTCCTGGTGCAAGGATTGAAAAAAACGAGCGGGAGACGAGATGGCAGTGACAGTGCCGCCTGAACTGCGTTTCAGCCTCTGCACACGTTAAGCCAACAGCGGTGGGGAAGGGCAGGAGCAGCCCAGATTTATTTTGGGGACGTGCTGCTGTGGAAATACTCGCCCTACCTGAGCTTATTTGCTGTTGCCACCTCCAAAATTACACCCTTGTCACGGGTACATGTGTTGTTAAGGCCTGCATGCCAGCGAGGGTTTTTCTCCCCCCCTATCCTAAATCTCTGGCTGGGTTATTGTGTGCCTGGGATACCACGGGCTGAGGGAACAGGGCTGCCTCTCCTATTAAGAGGCAATTAAGATTCTTTTAAAGTGACTTGCAGAGCTCTTAAAATAGGATAAATGGGGGTATTGGCAGCATGGGCTGGCTCTGTTGCCCTCAGCTGGGTGATGTCCGGTGTCAGAAGGGGTTGATTTTTGCCTTGCGGTGTCCTAACGACCTCTCACCTCCCCTGCAGGCGCTTTGCTCTGCTCTTTGCTGGCATCCCCAGTCCCCTGCTTCATCCACGTCCCACCCCAGCATCCCCTGGGGGGGATCAGACCCAGACCTCAATGCCTTTTGTCTCGGGATGGTGATGGGTTGCAGTCTCATGAGGGTTTTCTCTCCTGCCGTGGGTCTCAGTTTCCTTCCCATCTTGGAAAAGAAAGAAATCCCCGAGCACCTAGAGTTCGCAGCAGGCAGGGTGAAGAAACTTTGGGGTGCCAGGCTGGATTTGGGACCCTTTGATGTTCTGCCAAGCCCAGGCTGCACCTCGAGTTGGCTGGATCCTCTTCCCACCTCCCAAGTTGCACGCAGGCTCTGGCACGCGCTGGTTCTGTCGAGGCTGGAGGCGGGGAATGAGCCGGCATCTGGCAGGCTCCGCCGGCCGCCCCAGCCCTACCGCAGGGAAAGGAGCCGTGGGATGGGCGCTTGGAAGATCCCGGGGCTATAAACTGCTCCCCTGGGGGTCAGTCCTGCTTGTTGTCCTCAACACAGAGTGCAGGATCTGTCCTGCTGCTCCTTGCAAGGCGCAGGAGAGGTGGTCTGGCTGTGGTCAAAATGATCTGTGCTGCCCATCTCCCTTCGGTTCTCAATTTCTTCTCCCAAACGATGGGTGATAGGACGACAGGGAATGACCTCAGGTTGCACCAGGGCAGGTTCAGATTGGACACCAGGAAAAACTTCTTCACCGAAAAGGTTCTCAGGTCCTGGCAGAGGCTGTGCAGGGAAGTGGTGAAGTAGGCGCAGGAGAGGTGGTCTGGCTGTGGTCAAAATGATCTGTGCTGCCCATCTCCCTTCGGTTCTCAATTTCTTCTCCCAAACGATGGGTGATAGGACGACAGGGAATGACCTCAGGTTGCAACAGGGCAGGTTCAGATTGGACACCAGGAAAAACTTCTTCACTGAAAAGGTTCTCAGGTCCTGGCAGAGGCTGTGCAGGGAAGTGGTGAAGTACCCATCCCTGGAGGGCTTTAAAAGCTGGGCACATGAGGTGCTCAGAAATATGATTTAGTAGTAAACAGGCTGGATCCATGGGCTGAGACCAACGGGATGAGGTTCAATAAGGCCAAGAGCTGAGTCATGCACTTGGGACTCAACAGGCC
>WAAB01003138.1:182829-202562 GCA_013389865.1 Piaya cayana | reverse complement strand
GTGGGACTGGGATGTTGCAGTGGGACCAGGGATGCTGTGAAGGGACCGAGGAGGTTGAACAGTGGGACTGGGATGCTGCAGGGACACCAAGTATGCTGTGAAGAGACCAAGGAGCTGGCATGGTGGGACTGGGATGTTGCAGGAGGACACAGGATGCTGCATTAGGGGTACAGGAATGCTCCGTGGTGGGACTGAAGATGCTGCATGGTGGGTGGGACCAGGGATGCTACAGGGACCAGCAGGACCCTTTAGCATTGCTCCCCCCAGCTCTACAACGATGGAGGGAGCTGGCTTGGGCTCTTCAGCCCTTCGTGCTGGTCTGGTTTGGGCTGTGGATCTGGTAGCACGAGGCTGGAGGGAGCTTGAATGGATTCCAAAAGCACCTCTGCCTTGGCCCGGCCGGGGCAGCCTGGGTGTGCTCTGTTTTGCTCTGCATTCCCTGAACGCTTCACTAACCAGTGTTGGTTTTCCTCGGGGATTAACAGTGTTTGTCTTAGATAAGTTTTGCATCAGGCCCAGCTTGTGCGTACAGGCCTGGGAAAAGATCAGAAAGCCTTCAAAAACACCAGATTGAAAAAAAAAAAACCAAAACCAAACAAAGCTGGTTTGTAAAAGCAAACACCGTAGGGGAAAAGCGGATTTTCCCAGTGTCTGATGCCGGTGGGAGGGGTGAAGCTGGGCTGGGTGATTTGGCACCCAGGAGGGAGCTGGGGGGTGGATGTGGTGCTAAATTAGTGTCCTGATACCTAGCAGCATCCCAGCTCTAGGAAAATTGGGGTGCTCGGCCCTCAGGGAGCATCCAGCAGGTTTTCCCTCAGGAGGTTTTGTGGCCAGTCCTGCTGGGAAAAAAAACAACCAAGGAAACACAAACTGCTCTTCAATTTCCCCTAATTTGATTTTGTTCAAGCAAATGTGATGTGGAGAGGGGCAAGATGCCCCAGCTCCTCGCCCCTGCTTGCTAGACCCTTGAAGGTGCAGTCGTGGGTTTAATGTTCCTGTGCTTTCCCAAGCCGGGAGGGACTCGTAAATCAGAAACGCGGATGCAGGATGAGAGGCAGGGTGTAAATCGTGTGTCTGTGTGTGTGTGGGGGGGGCTTTTGCTTCCCCTGCCTGGGGTCTCCAGGTGGTGGTGGGGCTGAGCCTGGGCGTGATTCACCAGGAAAGAGTTCAATATCCATCTTTTACAGAGGAGAAGTGGTTCAGGGGGAGACAGGAGCTTTCACAGGGTGCCACCTCAGCTGTCCCCATCCCTGTCCCCATCCCTGTCCCTATCCCCATTGCTCTGTGCTTTGCTGTCAAACACACAGTTTTCTTTGCTTTGTATCCCGTCTCGTTGCTTGTAGCATGGTTTAATTGCCCTTAATTCCCTTTTAATTGCCCTTCCTGCCCTTTTTAATTAATTACCCTTCCTGCCCTTTTAATTTCAGGAGCTGGTGATGAGGAAGGGAAGAGCCTGGCTCTCGTGGGACCATCTTTGGTCCCATTTCTTCTCTTCCTTGATATGTTTTGCCCCCAAAGCCACTGCTGTTGACTCATCCTTGGCTGGGCGAGGACGTGACAGGTGCCGGCTTCATTAGCAGCGCTTCGTTAGGCAGGGTGGGTGCCCTCCCCCCTCTGAACAAGGTGACTAATCAAGAACAGAATTGCCATCACCCAACCCCGGGCGTGCACCGTTCCTCTTGGTTGGGTGTTTAAAACCTCCTTGCCTCCTCGTCCAGAGTGGGGAGCAGCTCGGTTCTGGGGTGGCAAAACCAACCCGTACTCTGAGCCAACCTTAGAGCAGGATTTGTCTTCAGGGAGCAAAGTCTCCTGCAGACCCCAAAGCTTCTCCCATCGGGTAAGTTGATTTTCCATCCTTGCTGCTTTGCAGTGGGATGGGGCTGAGGTGGTCCCAGGGTGGCTCCGACCACGGCTCTTTGCTGCCTTATTCTAGGAGTGAGAGGTTTCGGAGGAAGAAAAAAAATCTCCCTGCTTCCCTGGCCGGTGTTTGCGTGTGCATTAAGCTCGTGGTGTCCCCTTTCCCTGGGCCAGGATGGTTGGATCGAAGGCGTTGGAGGTTCCCCAAGTACGTGGTGCTCCGTGCTGTGATCCCGCTTGGCTGCTTCTGTCCTTTCCTACTGGCTTGGTGGTGGCGCATTTGGCTTTGTACCCACGGTGGTTGGTGCCGGTCGGATGCTTTAGCCAGGACTGGGCTTCAAATCTGCCCCCAGGTCATTGCCATGGGCAGCGTTTGGGGTGTTTTGCACTTGAAACCCTACCTTGGGCTCATTTTTCCTCTTGAATTCATCTTTTTCCTTTTGGAATTTTGGCATTTAAGGTGTATGGCTGAGGTTCCTCGGGAACCATGGCTGCTTGCTGGCTTTTAGAAACTCTGTAGATCAACACTTTGGGGAGCTCCCCTGCAGGGAGTTCCACAGCAGGAAGCCTGGGAAGGACACTCCATGCTTCCATAGCTTTCATCCCTGTCTGCTNCCAGGGTGGCTCCGACCACGGCTCTTTGCTGCCTTATTCTAGGAGTGAGAGGTTTCGGAGGAAGAAAAAAAATCTCCCTGCTTCCCTGGCCGGTGTTTGCGTGTGCATTAAGCTCGTGGTGTCCCCTTTCCCTGGGCCAGGATGGTTGGATCGAAGGCGTTGGAGGTTCCCCAAGTACGTGGTGCTCCGTGCTGTGATCCCGCTTGGCTGCTTCTGTCCTTTCCTACTGGCTTGGTGGTGGCGCATTTGGCTTTGTACCCACGGTGGTTGGTGCCGGTCGGATGCTTTAGCCAGGACTGGGCTTCAAATCTGCCCCCAGGTCATTGCCATGGGCAGCGTTTGGGGTGTTTTGCACTTGAAACCCTACCTTGGGCTCATTTTTCCTCTTGAATTCATCTTTTTCCTTTTGGAATTTTGGCATTTAAGGTGTATGGCTGAGGTTCCTCGGGAACCATGGCTGCTTGCTGGCTTTTAGAAACTCTGTAGATCAACACTTTGGTGGCTGTGGGGCACAGAAACGTGAATTTAAATGGGAATAAATCCCATGGGAATAAATCCCATGGGGAACCCTTGCATCGGCTTGTCCTCAGGTGTGGATGAGGCGAGTGGGGGGAAGGGGAGTGATGCCTCTCGAATGGGTTTTTCAGGGATGGCTCCAATGGGATTTGACCTCATCCAATGCCTTTCCCTCTTTTCTCACTTCAGCTGCCCGGTGGGAGCCGCGATGACAGCTCCGGCCCTCACCTGATGCCTCTCCTGCTGATAAAAATGATCAACAAGTCTCGTGAGTCCCATGGAAGGGTCTTGTTTCCCTCTTTCCAACCAGGGATGGGGGGTCTGGGGGATTTACACTTGAAGGTTTGGGTCTGGGGGAGGAGGATGCTTTGCTATGGTGGCTGGAGCCGTCGGGCATCACGGGCGAAGTGGTGGCAGGGGGGGTGATTTTTTGGGGTCCTTCACCCTTCAAGCTCTGGCAGAGGCTGCCCAGGGAGGTGCTGGAGTTCCCATTCCTGGAGGGGTTTAAAGGCAAGTAGATGAGGTGCTTGGGGACATGATTTAGCAGTGGACAGGGACGGTTGGAGTTGAGGATCTCAAAGGTCTTTTCCAACCTAATGATTCTATGATCCTCCAGGCTCAGGCATCTGGTAGCCCTCAGGTTTTTTTTTGGTAGAAAACCAGGATCGAGGCGCCCGGAAAGAGGGATGAGCTTGTGTGCCCTTTGATGAAAGATGGGCAGGAGCCCATGGTGGCTTTTGGACCTGGGACAAAATCAACTCAGCTTTGTCTCAGGGCTGTTTTTCTTAAAGCAACTGTGCAAGCCACTCCTTGCTGTGCCTGCAGCAGCTCCACAATCCTGGATCNTTGGTTGGGTGTTTAAAACCTCCTTGCCTCCTCGTCCAGAGTGGGGAGCAGCTCGGTTCTGGGGTGGCAAAACCAACCCGTACTCTGAGCCAACCTTAGAGCAGGATTTGTCTTCAGGGAGCAAAGTCTCCTGCAGACCCCAAAGCTTCTCCCATCGGGTAAGTTGATTTTCCATCCTTGCTGCTTTGCAGTGGGATGGGGCTGAGGTGGTCCCAGGGTGGCTCCGACCACGGCTCTTTGCTGCCTTATTCTAGGAGTGAGAGGTTTCGGAGGAAGAAAAAAAATCTCCCTGCTTCCCTGGCCGGTGTTTGCGTGTGCATTAAGCTCGTGGTGTCCCCTTTCCCTGGGCCAGGATGGTTGGATCGAAGGCGTTGGAGGTTCCCCAAGTACGTGGTGCTCCGTGCTGTGATCCCGCTTGGCTGCTTCTGTCCTTTCCTACTGGCTTGGTGGTGGCGCATTTGGCTTTGTACCCACGGTGGTTGGTGCCGGTCGGATGCTTTAGCCAGGACTGGGCTTCAAATCTGCCCCCAGGTCATTGCCATGGGCAGCGTTTGGGGTGTTTTGCACTTGAAACCCTACCTTGGGCTCATTTTTCCTCTTGAATTCATCTTTTTCCTTTTGGAATTTTGGCATTTAAGGTGTATGGCTGAGGTTCCTCGGGAACCATGGCTGCTTGCTGGCTTTTAGAAACTCTGTAGATCAACACTTTGGTGGCTGTGGGGCACAGAAACGTGAATTTAAATGGGAATAAATCCCATGGGAATAAATCCCATGGGGAACCCTTGCATCGGCTTGTCCTCAGGTGTGGATGAGGCGAGTGGGGGGAAGGGGAGTGATGCCTCTCGAATGGGTTTTTCAGGGATGGCTCCAATGGGATTTGACCTCATCCAATGCCTTTCCCTCTTTTCTCACTTCAGCTGCCCGGTGGGAGCCGCGATGACAGCTCCGGCCCTCACCTGATGCCTCTCCTGCTGATAAAAATGATCAACAAGTCTCGTGAGTCCCATGGAAGGGTCTTGTTTCCCTCTTTCCAACCAGGGATGGGGGGTCTGGGGGATTTACACTTGAAGGTTTGGGTCTGGGGGAGGAGGATGCTTTGCTATGGTGGCTGGAGCCGTCGGGCATCACGGGCGAAGTGGTGGCAGGGGGGGTGATTTTTTGGGGTCCTTCACCCTTCAAGCTCTGGCAGAGGCTGCCCAGGGAGGTGCTGGAGTTCCCATTCCTGGAGGGGTTTAAAGGCAAGTAGATGAGGTGCTTGGGGACATGATTTAGCAGTGGACAGGGACGGTTGGAGTTGAGGATCTCAAAGGTCTTTTCCAACCTAATGATTCTATGATCCTCCAGGCTCAGGCATCTGGTAGCCCTCAGGTTTTTTTTTGGTAGAAAACCAGGATCGAGGCGCCCGGAAAGAGGGATGAGCTTGTGTGCCCTTTGATGAAAGATGGGCAGGAGCCCATGGTGGCTTTTGGACCTGGGACAAAATCAACTCAGCTTTGTCTCAGGGCTGTTTTTCTTAAAGCAACTGTGCAAGCCACTCCTTGCTGTGCCTGCAGCAGCTCCACAATCCTGGATCTACCAGGACATCCCCAGGAGACAGCAGGTCCCCAACCCGGTTATCCAAAGCCTGGGTACCAGCTGATGGTGTTTTCCTTTTCCCTCTGCTCTCTGTGCGCACAGGAGGGAAGCTACTCGGGGTGCTGGCGCTGTTTCTGGTGATGGTTTGGTACTCGATCTACCGGGAAGACAGGTACATACAGCTGTGAGTGGCTTTTATTTAAGTTTAAAGGACCTCCTGCCCTTTCTTTCAATCTCGGGAGGTGGCGTCCTCCCACCTGTCCCGTGCAGGGATGCTGGAGTATCGTCTCACTGGATCCCTGGGGACTGGGGAGGTGGCAGCATCCTTGGTTGCTGCTGGAGGAGGGGGACACGATTTGAGGGAGGCAACATCGTCCTTGGATGCTGCTGGAGGAGGGGGACACGATTTGAGGGAGGCAACATCATCCTTGGATGCTGGTGGAGGAGAGGGACACGATTTGAGGGAGGCAACATCATCCTTGGATGCTGCTGGAGGGACAAAATCCGGGGTTCCCCCTCAGCGTTTGTTGGTGCTCAAGCTCTGTGGGATTTTCAGCAAATGCTGGTGTTTTCCCAAACCTGGGCGATGGGGGAGAAAGGGACCATGTTCCTCTCTTCCCAGTCCTGGCAATGCTGGTGGAGATGGGGAAAGCAGAGAGCGTGAGGTCTGTAAGCAGAGCGAGAGAGACCTCTTCTGATGCCAGGCTGCAAGACCAGCAGATAAAACCCAAAGCAGCGTAACCTTAAATCGGATGGGGAAAGTCCCTGGCACCACCAGCAGGAATCCCACTGCAGCGGGGCCGGAGCCCCCTTTGCCAGGAGGGGAATGCAGAGGAGCAGGCATCATTTTTTTGTCCAACCTGTCCCCTTCCAGCTTTTATTTCCCTGTGCAAGACAACAAGACGACGTGTCCCCTTGGGGAGGTGGAAAAGAAAGCGCCACAGCTCATCGGGAAGTGAGTATGGGGATAAGGAGCAAGGAGGGGGAGATGCAGATCCAGGTTCCCCCCGTGCCATCCATCCTGGTCTCACTGGCCCTTTGCTCCTCGGCAGCTACACGAGGGACCACCCGCTCTTCTTGCAGCTGAAGGACTATTTCTGGGTGAAGACGCCGTCGCTCTACGAGCTGCCCTATGGCACGAAAGGAAGCGGTGAGCCCCGATTTCTGTCCATTGAGCTGCAACTCTGGAGATCTGGCAGGGATGGGGCAGCATCCAGGGCTTTGCTACCTTCCTCACCTCCTCATCCTTGCTTTGCAGAAGATGCCCTCCTGCGCTTGCTGTCCATCACCCACTACTCTGTGCCCGAGAGCATCCAGAGGTAATGCCGGGGTGGGTTTGGGGGCTTTTCTGTGTTTATTTTCATTGTTGCTTTCTTGGGTGGGGGGAAATTTGCACACTGTGGGCACAGGGTTTGGAACAATGAGTCTCATGAGGTTCAACAAGGCCAAGGTCCTACACCTGGGTTGGGGCAATCCATGGTTTCAATACAGGCTGGGGGATGATGTGATTGAGAGCAGCCCTGAGGAGAGGGACGTAGGGTGCTGGGGGATGAGAAGCCCCACATGAGCCAGCAACGTAACCCAGAATCCAACCGTGTCCTGGGCTGCATCACAAAAAGTGTGGCCACCAGGTTGGGGGAGGGAATTCTCCCTCTTTGATCCTCTCTGGTGAGACCCCAGCTGGAGTCCTTTGTCCAGTTCTGGAATCCCCAACATAAGAAGGAGATGGAACTGTTAGAATGGGTCCAGAGGGGCCCATGAAGATGATCTGAGGGCTGGAGCACCTCTGCTGTGAGGACAGGCTGAGAGAGTTGGGGTTGATCAGCCTGAAGAAGAGAAGGGTTGGAGGACACCTTATAGTGACCTTCTAGTACCTGAAGGGGACCCAAAAGAAAGCTGGGGGGGGGCTTTTCCCAAGGGCATGGAGTGACAGGATGAGGGGCAATGACTTTAAATTGGAGGGAGGAAGGTTTAGACTAGATGTTAGGAATAAATTCTTCACGCTGAGGTGGAGGCCCTGGCCAAGGTCGCCCAGAGCAGTGGTGGCTGCTCCATCCCTGGAGGTGTTCAAGGCCAGGTTGGATGGGGCTTGGAGCCCCTGATCCAGTGGGAGGTGTCTCTGCTTATGGCAGGGGATTGGAATTAGGTGATCTTTAAAGTCCCTTCCAACTCAAACCATTCTATGATTTTATGAAAATGAACCTCTGCAGTCCCAGGATGGTGGATGGGAAGTTGTGTAGAGTGGGCAATGAAGGGTTAAACCCTGCCTTAGGGGTTAAAACCTCCTTGGTTTAGTGCAACTCTGGTTGAGATGGGGCTTTTCTCTCACAGCCTGAAGTGCCGGAGGTGTGCGGTGGTGGGCAACGGCCACCGGCTCCGCAACAGCTCCATGGGGGAGACCATCAACACGTATGATGTTGTGATCAGGTAGAGCCCTCAGTCTGTCCCACTGATCCCTCCCTGGTGCTGCCTGCAGATGATGCTGACATCTGTGGTGTCCCCATGTGCCCCTCCAAGGTTGAACAATGCCCCGGTCCACGGGTATGAGCAGGATGTGGGCTCCAAGACCACCATGCGCCTCTTCTACCCAGAGTCAGCTCACTTCAACCCCAGGATGGAGAACAACCCCGACACGTTGCTGGTGCTGGTGCCCTTCAAGCCCATGGACTTCCAGTGGATGGAGGCCATCCTCAATGACAAGAAGAGGGTAAGCGTGGTGGGGAACTGAGTCCCACCCCTTCCCGACTGCTCAGGGATCCCAGCCTCATCCCACCCCACCTCTCCTTGGTTGGACTTAATGAATGGTTGGACTCGATGATCCAATGGGTCTTTTCCAAACTGGTGATTCTATGATTCTTACTGAGATGACACTGGGCATCACTGTTCTCTTACAGGTTCGTAAAGGGTTTTGGAAACAGCCCCCATTGATCTGGGATGCTGACCCAGAGCAAGTGCGTATCCTCAACCCATATTACATGGAAGTAACTGCTGCTAAACTACTCAACCTCCCCATGAAGCAACCACGGAAAGTCAAACAGGTAAGGGACGGGGATGGCTGGCACCCTGCTCCCTCTGAGGGCTGACGTCCTCGCTGAAGGACCACGGCTCTACGCATGGCTTCTCCTCCATCCTCTCCCTCCAGAAGCCCACGACAGGGTTGCTGGCCATCACCTTAGCACTGCACTTCTGCGACCTGGTGCACATCGCGGGCTTTGGCTACCCTGACTCGGCCAACAAGAAGCAGACCATTCACTACTATGAACAGATCACACTCAAGTCCATGGCGGTAAGTGTCTGCCCCGGACTTTTGTCCATGTTACTCCTGTTTTTTCCCCCAGAATGAGGGACAGCAGCTCAGGAGAGCAACGCCCTGCTCCGTTCAGTGACGCTGAGTGGTGCAGGAGGCTTTTTCCATGGGCACAGCTTATTCCCCTTCCATGATGGGCATCGGGGTTCACCTTTGAATCATCGTTGTCCCTGTAGCCCCATGTCTTGGTGGAGAGTTGGATTGATTTATGTGTGAGCTGAAGGGCTGATGGCCACAGGGCTTGGGCAGGGTCACCTCCCTGCTTTTGGGGAGCTCATTCCATCAGGTGAAGGTGTAGGGTCAACCCAGTGCTGGTGGGGTGGACAAAAGGTGGAGTTCTGGGATGGGAGGGCGGAAGGAAAACGCGTGACACCCTCCTGCTGGGCTTTGGTGTCACTCCCTGCTCCCCATCCCGCAGGCATCGGAGCACAACGTCTCGCACGAGGCGGTGGCCATCAAGCGGATGCTGGAGCTGGGTCTCATCAAGAACCTCACCTACTTCTGAGGGCACTTGGGGCTGCGCAGAGACAGCGTCCCCAGCCCTGGAGTACGAAACCCTGTGCTGGCACGGCCGTGGCTGGGTGAGGGCAGAGCGTCCTCGTCACCGCTGCCACCTTGCCCTGGGACTCTTGGAGCAGGCAGGGCTGGCGGGGCTGTGCTGGACCGTGGGTCCCCCAGGATCTGGGGGTGCAGGGAGCCCCACGGCATCGCAGCCGGCACCTTTTCTGACCAACGCACTGGAGCTACCAAGGACCTGAAGGGTGTTTATGGGGTTGGGGTCCTCCCTCCCAGCGGGCCTGGGGGGGTGAGGGGGGGCAGGAGCCCTTGCCCTGGGCTTTCCCTTTCCCTTAACTCCCTCGTATTTGGACGAAGGCCCCGCTCAGGGGCTGATCCCAGGGGTCCGGGGACTCCCCCCAAGGGAGCAAGAGTCTTTGGGGGTCTCCTTGCCCTGGCCCCCTCCTCCTCCTCCCCAGTATTTAATTCCCCCCCTCCCTTTTTTTAATTCCCTTTTTACTTGGCGGCCCCATCGCGTGCCTTAGCGCTGGCGCGGGGTTCATCCTGCAGCCCCCCCCAAGCAGGGGGACCCCGGGCTGCCTGGCCTTGGGCTCCGCTGGGGCCCTTTGATTGGAGGCGGAGGGGGGAAGGTTAATTTAATTAATTTAAAAGCTGATTTATCGTGGAGCCTCCCCTAGGGTGCATGTCATGGGTGATGGGAGGGAGGCTAGGGTTGGGGGCTGGCGGGGTGCCGGACTGTCCTCCTGTCCCCTCAGATGCCCCTTACCTGCGCTGTCCTGGTGTCCCACGCTGGTTGGTAGTGGGGACACCTGCCCCATGCCTCAGTTTCCTTTCGCCCCTGACATCCCCAGGGTGGGGTCCCCCAATAACCTCCCCACCGCACCCCTGGAGCTGCAGGCCAGCTCTGCGCTGGGGCAGCGTCGTCCTCGTGCGGTGCCCACCAGCCCAGGCGTGCCACGAGAAACACCTCTTGTATTGACCGCGGCGCTGCGATACAGCGCGGAGAGGCCCTTCCCGGGGGGGGTGTTTCCATCCCACCGGTGCCCCCCCAACCCTGTCCCACGCAGCAGGACCCTCCCAACCCCCCCCGAAACGGACTCTATAAGTATGGACACCGAACACCAAGAAGGAAGGGGAGGATTCGGGTGGGAGAGGGCGATGGGAAGCGGAGGCGAGCGGCTTGGGGGGCACGGGGTGCATGGTTGGGCTGGGGATGACTCCCCGGAGCTCGGCGTGTCCTCGGCGCCGTTGTGCTTAGCCGTGTCCCGGGTGGAGAGGGGGGGGGTGATCAGCACGTCCCCCACCCTGCAGCCCCGCTCTGAGTGGGCTGGATCCAGCCTCTTCCCACCGCTGCTCGTGGCGGTTGTGACTGTCCTAGCACAAAGCCACGGTGCCCGCGCGGAGGGTCCTGAGCATCCCCGGAGGGGCTCAAACGTGTGTCTGCATCCGCCTCTGCAGGGGCCGGCTGGGGTCTGAGTTTTGGGAAGAAGACTGGGAATGATGAGAGGAGGAGGCGGAGGCCTTGCTGGCCTTGTCGAACTGCACGTAGCCATCCTGCTTGCCGCTGCTGCTGATGCTGCTGTCGCACTGGGTGTCGAGGAAGGAGCTGCTGTCGCTCATGGAGCCGCGCTGGAACTCGCGCTCGCACAGCTCGATGGAGCTGCTGCCCATGCCCAGCACGAAACGCTGGCTGTAGTCGTAGAGGCGGCTCTGCCCGCTCAAGGTGCTGTAGATGTTGGTGAAGGACATGCCGGTGGGCACCCGCTGCTTGCTGGTGGGACGCAGGTCCGCTGGGCAGCCCGACAGCGAGATGGTGGGAGTGGAGTGGTGCTCCTTGAAGGTGTTGACGCTGTAGTAGCCGTTGGTGGGGTCCTGGGGAGTGGGATAGGGCGGGCAAGTTGGTAGTTGCACCCGTGATGTGCTAGAGGACACCCTCAACCACCTCTTGCTCATAGCATCAGAGCAGCCTCTTGTACCACCAACACCTCTTGTGCCACCAGCACCTCTTGTGCCACCAACGCATCCCGCTCAGCTTAGACCCCTCCAAATCGGGGTGCTCCTCGCACCCCACTAAAGGTTGCTGGGATCAGAAAACAGTGCTGGGGGTAGCAGAGCATCCCTCCCTGTTCAGGGAGTGCCCTCTGGGAAGGGCCAGCCTTGATGGCACCCAGGACAGAAAGCCTGGAAGAAGTGATGCTGAGTGAGCTTCTGCCCCGCTGCAAGAATGGGGATGGGTGCTCAGCACCCCAAAGTGCAGCCCCTCTTGCAGAAACAACCTGGGGACCTTTGATCCACGTCTGCATGTGTGGCTGGGGATGGAAGGTGGGGCATATCCCCAGGGTCTGGCTCACCTTCAGGTTTTGAAACTCCTTTTCTTCCTCCTTGAGCACCTCGAGCTGCTTCAACACCGAGTCCTGCTGGAACTCCCCCCGGTCCATCTGGGAAAGGATGCAGGCAGGTGTCAGCGGCTGCACCCCAGCCGCCCCCCTCCCTGGGACCCCATGGTGCAAGTGCTGAGCCCCACAGCACTGAGAAGCTGCCACCCATGAGCTGGATTAAAGGATGTGCCCAGGGACACCCAGTGGGGCAGTGTCGGGAGTGGGGCAGCCACCCAGTTCCCTGGGTTGCAAGTTGGGTTCATCCTCTGTTTAGGGTGGAAATGGCTGTGCTAACACAGAAAGAGAATTATTATTGAGGTGCTGAGGGACATGGTTTAGTGTTTGATAGGAATGGTTGGACTCAATGATCCATTGGGTCTCTTCCAACCTGGTGATTCTGTCATTCTATGATTTCCATCTACTCCGATGCGGCTGCTGAAACCAACACCCCCCCAAAATTAATCTCTTTCATTTCCCTGTTTTTCCTTTCTTTTCATCCTTCTAAGCTGGATTTGGCCCCCACCATCTCGAAGTCACCGCTAGGGTCTGCTGCAATCAATGTGAAAGCCTTAATTTTATTCCACCCTCACCCCTCAGCACTGGCTCTTCTATAAAGATTTGAGTCGTGGAGGCTTTCCCCACCGTGGCCCTGCCGGGATCGGAGCTGCCCGGTGGCTCAGGAAGGGCTGGATCAGCTCCGTTTGATTTGATTTGAGTCAGTTTTGCTCCTGCTGCTCCTCCATGGACCCCGGGGATGGACGCTGCTGCCCCGACGTGCAGCCTTCCCCCATCTCCACCTCATTAGTTTCCCTTGGAAGGCTCACCACGATCAGGAGGAGCGAGGTATGCATTAATTAGTTCATGGCTTTAATTACCATTCCTTCTGTGAGGTGGGATTGTGCAGGAGCGGAATAATTATCAACCAACTTCTCAGCTGCCTGTTTAATCTCTCATCTTGATCCTGGCGCTGGGAGCTCAGTTGCCCTGATCACAGCCCCAAATCAACCTGAAAAGCACCTTTTGTTGCCCAACTTCACTTTTTTTTTTTTTAATGGAAAGTGGTTGTGGAAATTCACCCTGCAGCACTTTCTGTTCAGCTCCTGAAAGTCTTTGATATGGCTATTAAAGGCAATAAATTAAAGTACCTGAGTTTTCCCAGGGAAAAAAGGCCTCTAATAGGCATTGATTTAGCAGGGTAAATACAAGTGTCACGAGGAGTAAATTCAGGGCAGCTGAAATGGTGTGTGGAGGGGCTTGTTTTTTTGTTTTTGCTCTGCCAGCCCCAGCAGCTCCCTAAATCCCCTACAGCATCGCTGCAAGGGGTATGGGGTGAGGATGAGGCTGTATAAAATCTGTTGAAAGGGTTCCACACATCCTCAGTCAGAAAGAAAGGGAGAAACCCCTGCTGCTCCTTGGACTCGGCTGGTTTTCAGCATGGGTGACCCAGGCAGTCAGGGCCAGATCCAGGAATCATGGAATGGTTTGGTTTGGAAGGAACCTCAAAGCCCATCCAGTTCAACCCCTGCCATGGGCAGGGACACCACCCACCGGATCAGGGGCTCCAAGCCCCATCCAACCTGGTCTCCAGGGAGTCAGAAAGGCAACCTGGGCCAGGGTCTCCCCACTCTCACAGCAAAACATTTCTTCCTCAGATTCACCTGAATCTCCCCTCTTCCAGCTCAAAATCATGCCCCCTCATCCTGTCCCTGCCTTCCCTCATCCAGAGCCCCTCCCCAGCTTTCCTGGAGCCCCTTTCAGCACTGGAAGCTGCTTGAAGGTCTCCCTGGAGCCTTCTTTTCTCTACACTGAGCAACCCCAACTCTCTCAGCCTTTCCTCAATCAGGAGGTGCTCCAGCCCTTGGGTCATCTCCGTGTTCTCCTCTGGACTCTCCAACAGCTCCATGTCCTTCCTGTGCTGAGGACTCCAGAGCTGGACACAGGACTCCAGGTGAGTTCTCACCAGTCCAGAGCAGATGAGAGGGGCCAAATCAGAGCAGGCAAGAAGAAGCCCTCCCTGGAATTCACATTGTGTTTAATAGGACACCTTGTGCCAATTGATGTTGCCTCTTGCAGTGATGATGAGTGGCCCAGGCACTGGGAGGCCCTTTGAGCCGTGTGGTGCTTTCACCCTCCTGTGATGCTGGCAGGTGTTGGGCTGGGGGCTGCAGGAAAGCCCTGCGCTGTCAGAGGGCACCGAGCCCCTGTACTTGCCAGGAGAGCGGCTCACACCACCGCTCCTTCCAATTTCCAGTTCCCAAATTACTTTGTTTCTAGTTCCTGCATCACTGCGTTTCCATTTTCCAATTCCTGCATCACTTCATTTCCAGTTCCCACATCCTCTGTTTCAAGTTTCCAATTCTCACATCAATTTGTTTCCCCATTACTCCGTTTCCAGTTTCCGATTCCTGCATCCCTTCCTTTCCAGTTTCCACATCCTCTATTTCCAATTTCCATTTCCCACATCACTTCATTTCCAGTTTCCACATTGCTCTGCTTCTAGTTTCCAATTTCTGCATCACTTTGTTTCCAGTTCCCGCATTACAGCCCATCACTATTGCGACCCTTGTTAAAGCTTGCATGGGCGGCTCAGCCCACATGCGATTAATTAGCAGGCAGCGAGGCACTCGTTAACTTGCCTTCCTCTCTTTGTCATTGCTGGTGAACAAGAGCAAGCTCACGAAAGTTAACTGTTACCACTATTAGTAGGGAGTGTCGTCCGCAAGGGATGGAGGCCAGTTCCAAGTGGGGTTCCCCAGGGCTCAGTGCTGGGTCCAGCCCTGTTCAATGTCTTCATCAATGACCTGGATGGAGGCATTGAGTGCACCCTGAGCAAGTTTGTGGATGACACTAAGCTGGGTGGAAGCTGGATCTGCTGGAGGGTTGGGAGGCTCCAAAGGGATCTGAACAGGCTGGATCCATGGGCTGAGACCAGTGGGATGAGGTTTAACAAGGCCAAATGGCGGGTCCTGCACTTGGGGCACAACAACCCTGAGCAGCTCCAGACTAGGAGAAGTCTGGCTGGAAACTNGTTTATCGTGGAGCAGAGGAGGCTGAGGGGAGACCTCATTGCTCTCTCCAACTACCTGGAAGGAGGTGGTCTCTTCTCCCAAGTGACAGGGGACAGGACGAGAGGGAATGGCCTCAAGGTCTGCCAGGGGGGGTTTAGGCTGGACATTAGGAAAAAATTTTCACAGAAAGGGTCACTGGGCACTGTCAGAGGCTGCCCAGGGAGGGGGTTGATTCACCTTCCCTGGAGGTGTTTAAGGCACGGGTGGATGAGGTGCTGAGGGACATGGTTTAGTGTTTGATAGGAATGGTTGGACTCGATGATCCAGTAGGTCTCTTCCAACCTGGTTATACGAATGCAGAGGCAGCAGGGGTGAGGGAAACGTGTAAAAAAGAGACCAGAAAGGTCCAAATGTGCTGCCATGTGGAACCTGGCATGGACTTGGGATCCTCCAGCATAGAATCACAGAATGATAGAATAACTGTATTGGAAAAGACCCACTGGATCATTGAGTCCAACCATTCCTACCATCACGCACAGCCATCTTTCTGGAGCTGTGGTTTTCTCCATCAGGGACACGACCCTGTGTGCTTTGATCCTTGCTGCCACACACGGGGCTGGTGATGAAGCCACCTGTTAGAGCCGCGTGCCCACCGTTCCCTCTCCTACCAGTGCCACCAAATCCAAAGGCATGTCCTGACTCTGGGAACATCACGCCAGGACTTACTCCTGTTTGTCAGTGCCAGGCACCAGCAGCCCTCTCAATCCTGGTGCACACTGCCATTGTTGAGGTGTAAAGTCATCCCTGTTCCCCACGGCCAAACCTCGCTGGTTTCTCATGGATCAACATGGCTAAGGGATGCGATCAGCTGCACCCTGCCTCAGTTTCCCCTGCTGCAAAAGGCAGTGACAAGCTTTGCTGTGCTGGCTCCTACCATTCAGGCAGCGCATCCCTGCGGAGCAAAGTGATGTCTCAAGGCAACGAAAAGGTGCTTAAACTATGAAAAGGGTGGTCAGCTCCAGAGCTGTGCCTCCTAACCCCTGCCTGCTGGAGGACTCCTTCATTTCACACCGTCAAATGAAGCCGCTTGCAGCTGGGATGTTGAAGCCGGCAGACCGGATATTAAATTCTTTGCTTTCATTAGTGGGGACAACATGGTTTTTAAAACACTGCTCCCTCTGGAGTTCCCGGCCGGGTCCCTGTGCATCCATCCAGACCTTGCAGGCTCAAGGGCGAGCGCCTCGCTCCGAGAAGGTGCTTCCCACCTCCCGTTCACTGTGTTTAATTATAACGCTTCCCGCATGGTGGCTAATTGGATACCACTGAGCAGCATTGTGAAAGTGGGATGGGTCAGCCCCTTCCAGGGGTGAGGGTTGTTGGTTCATAAATCCCTGAGCCAGCATCTTGCAGATCCCTGTGGGGATCGGCTGCCAGTGAGGAAACAAGCACACAAGTTAAAAAGCCCCGCTGGGATTTCCCTGCCAGCCAAAGGTTTATCCGCCTCCAAACGCTGGCTCCTACCTTGACCAGGAGCTCCCACTGAGTCCCTGTGCTGCCCATCCCAATGCCCCAGTGAAGCTGCATCACCTCATCCCACCTTGCAGCAAAACCCGGTGGTGGTGGAGCCTGCCGTACGCCCTGGCATTCCCCTCGCATCATTCTTCCCCTCTTGGGAGCCCGGTGTGGCAGCCACCAGCTCCCCCGTGCTGGCACAGCGCCTGGCTGGATGCACACCAGCACCGAATCCGCCTAAGGGCATCACCTGCCTCGAGGCAGCTCAGTCCTGGGCGATGCTCGTGTTAGATGTCCAGCCCCTTGTGGTGTCCCAGCTCTGGAATCACTCTGTGAAGTGTGAGTCATGAGCTGTAAATGTTTTTCATGGCTCTTCTTCTCCCTGGAGATGTGGGCATGCTGACCTGGTGCTGAGCCCAAGCTGGTACCCTGCCTCATCCTCTGCATCTCCTCTGGGTGCCGGGATGTGTCCTGAGCCTTTTGGACTGGGTTGGATGTTGTGCAGGTGTAATCCAGCTCTGATCCCAACTTTGCAGAGATCAAAGAGAAATAAACCTGTATCTGCTTGCTCAGAGGCGCTGATACTTCTCAGAGCAGCAGAGGCTCTGGCCACGGGGCACTTGGAGCAGTGCTCGGGGAGAAAGGCTGAGAAAATGATGGGCTATTTTGACTGTTCCGCCTCTCTACTCCACTCTTGTGAGACCTCACTCAGGGTCCTGTGTCCAGTTCTGGAATCCCCAACACAAGGAGATGGAACTGTGGTAATGAGTTCAGAGGAGGCAAAGAGGATCATCCAAGGGCTGGAGCACCTCCTGTATGAGGACAGGCTGAGAGAGTTGGGGTTGTTCAGCCTGGAGAAGAGAAGGTTCTGGGGAGACTTTAAAGCAGCTTCCAGTCCTGGAAGAGGCTCCAGGAAAGCTGCGGAGGGGCTCTTGATCAGGGTGTGCAGGGATAGGACAAGGGGGAATGGCTTTAAAATGGAAGGGGGAAGATTTAGATGAGACATTAGGAAGAAATTCTTCAGAATAAGGATAGGGAGGCCCTGGCCCAGGTTGCCCAGAGAAGCCCTGGAAGTGTTCAAGGTTGGGTGGAACTTGTTGCAACCTGATCCAGTGGGAGGTGTCCCCACTCATGGCAGGAAGGTGGAACTGGGTGGGCTTTCAGGTTCCTTCCAACCCAAATCATAATTGTATGAAATCTGAAGCAAAGGTGGTAGCTGGGTCCACCCAGCCACAATGGATCCTTTTGACTTGGGACGCCCTTGTGTACCAGCCACTTTGAGACTGTGTTTTTTTCGGTTGCCTCTGGCAGTATGGGTGGTTCCTCTGGGATCACCAGCCCCATTTCAGAGATGGAGAAACTGAGGCACAGAACCCAATATCTGCCAGGAATAAAACCCAGTCCCACAGCCAAGGTAACAGAGGAGCTTGTGTCACGTTGGAGGTGATTGAGCTCTTCAGTCCCTTAATCACAGGCCAGCTTAGCCGAGTCGCTGTGCCAATGCAATGCACCACGGCAATAGAGGGGGGGGTATTTTTCCCAGGATCAGAGCCTTTAACGGGTTCTTTTGCCTCCAGCCACTGCTGCTGTTTGCTTTCTGGCCCCCTATGGGCTGGCAGCCTTCCCCCTGCCCGCAGGCAGCGCCTGGCAGAGCAGCAACCAGAGGGAGGGGACGGCGCTGAGACAATGTGAACATATGCAAATCAGACAGCATGACGTGTATCCTAAGGTGTTAATGAATTTAGAGATGCATGAATAATTAGTTGTGAAAAGCACGGAGAGCTGCGGAGGTCACAGATGGCTGGAGAATAACAAAAGCAGTTGCATTTAGCAGGGGAAAGGAGAGGCATGCTGGCATGAAATGCGCCAGCGAGGGAGCAACACCATGTGGAACGGAGGATCCGACGTCCCGGCTGTGGATCTTCACTGCTGAAGCCTGGCAGGAGCAGGCTGGGTTGTGCTGGACCTCAGGTTGTTGGCCAAGGGTCCGGGATGGGGAGGGAAAAGGCTGACGCGAAGTGGCGGAAGGGAGATGTTTGCTAGCCTGGTTTGTGTTTCATTAACGTCTGCATTAATGATCTCTCCGCACAAGCACGCAGCATGTTAATGGGATTCACAGTTGATATTAAACTGCAAGGTGTTATGAACATTGTGGAGGGCAAGGAGGTTGTTTCAAAGGACACTATCGAGGTTAAACCCCATCTGGAAGTATCTCAAGAAGCTTAGAGAAGGCAAAGGAAGGAGAGCTGAGGGAATCGCACTGGTACAAGGAGGGAGAGCAGCAAAGTCCTGGGGTGGAGGTAAGGAGCGCCAAGGGGTGCTGTGTGCTGCCCCCCTGCTCCTGCTGCAGGGAGCTCGTTAGCAAGGGTGATTTTTTTTGAACTTGGTCCATCATTTCATTGACAAACTCAGAGCCTCTGATTAGAAATCTGCTCAGCATCCACAGCCTGGGGCTCCAATGGCCAGTGGATGCTCACACCAGCTGTTGGAAAGAGGGAGGAGGAGCATGAGGGGAAACAGGGGTCCCCAGGGACTCTGGGGAAAGAAGAACTCACGAGAGATCTGCTGGGAATGCTCTTGGCAAGGGCAGAAGAGGATGGGGAGACACTGCTCCATGCAGGAGAAGAGACTTTGATGCTTTCTCCCTGCCAGGTATGTCCCAACCAGTGCCAAATCTTCCCAGCATCAGAATTGATCAGATAGTCCATAGTGACCATTTCTCCCAATCTCTTGGACAACTTTGATCCGATGCTGTTATTTCCAGAAAAAAAACCTGGATGTGCTCACCTTTGCCTACCCTGCTGGCACTTAAACAGCCCTTTCTTACCATGCTGTAGCCAAGCCATCTCTCAGAAGCCTTGCTGATAAGCTGAACCACACGAGCTCTATAAACCTCTCCCCATAATGTAATTTTTTCCTGCCTATCGAACAAATGCCTTTTTTTTTTTAACCCTGCACCAATTCCACCCTGTCAGCATCCCTGCTGAACACAGCAGAGCCTGCGCTTCTCCAGCACAGCCTCAGTCAGGGCGCACCTTGATGTGAAAGCACCTCCTGGCTCTGGTTAACAATCTAGGCAAGCCCACACGTCATCCTGCAAGCTCAGATCCCCTGTTGGGCTGCCCACAACTGTCCTTTTCCTCATGTACTTGTCTGTGGTAAATGGCGCTCGTGCGTCTCCTGTGCTGCGGCTTCGTGTGTGCTGCCAGTTTGGTGAAACCGTGAGCAGTGTCTGGGCTGATCTCAGCCTCTGCTCCGGGAGCTGGATCTGCGCTTGGTGCTGTTGATCCCTGTCTTTACAGATGGTGGCACAGGTCCCTGTGGAGAGGAAGCTCTTCATTCCCCTTCATCTCAGCAGATGGCTCCAAATCCAAGCACCAGCCTCCCCTGCCTTTCTCCCAGCATTCTGCTATGGAAACTGTCACCTCTGGCCTGGACAGGCACACACTCTCCTGGGTGGAAAACTGGTTGGCTGGAGGGCCCAGAGAGGGGTGGGAAATGGAGTTAAATCCAGCTGGAGGCCAGTGACAAGTGATGTCCTGAGGGCTCAGTGCTGGGTCCAGCCCTGTTCAGTGTCTTTATCAATGACCTGGATGAAGGCAT
>WAAB01003138.1:164363-182091 GCA_013389865.1 Piaya cayana | reverse complement strand
GTTTAGTGATTGATGGGAATGGTTGGACTCGATGGTCCAGTGGGTCTTTTCCAACCCAGTGATTCTATGATTCTATGAGATCACACCATGGATTTGCAGAGTCCTGGGGGCAAAGCCCTGCTGGGAATGAAGGGTCTTGCACAGAAACGTCAAGGGTGCTGGAATAACATGCCAGATCTCTACCTTCTCATTTCAAGGCTCCTTTGCTGTCCAATTGCACTGTCAGACATCGATTCCTCCCTCCCCACGATGCTCAGCCTTGCCTTTCTACTGGCAATTTGCAGCACAGCTTTTGCAGGCAGGGCACACCGATCGATGCTGCCCAAAACCTGAAGGGTTAGAGCACCCAGCAGCCTGGAAAACAGCCTCCAGCCTCTTTAATCCCTTCCCCCTTTCCCATCTGCACTTTTCTCTCACCTTTCATAGCCACATGGATTTCTATGCCTCACCTTTCCTTGCCATTTGTTTGGCTTGTTATTTGTCACCTATGACATGACATCAGCAAGCAAAAGCAAAGCAAATTGGGGCTGAGACACGGAGAACAGCGAGAGAAGCAGCTCTCCTGCTGCAAGGATATGCTGGTCCACGGGTGGAAGGTGAATTTCCTGGGCGTCAGTCATCAGCACCCTGCCCTGCCCATATCATTTGGTCCCCTTGGGTCAGTGGCCTCAGGAAGGTGACACCTTCCAGGTTGCTACAGACCCAGGTCCAGGCTGACCCCACACCCTGGTGTTCCAAATCTGCACCCGACTGTGCTAACATACGTTATTTTTGCACATACAACTCTCTAACGTGTGTCCAGGAGAGGGCAGTTCTCGCTGCCTAATTAGCTCGTTATTATATTGTGCTCACCTATTGCAGATTTACTTGCAGTTTGCAGCTCTTTCCCCACGCGAGGTGGCAAATTTGCTTTGCAATTAGCCCGGCGGGCAGCTGGGCTATCGCAATAAACCTCTCCCAGCTCTCCCTCCTCATTAGCAAAGTTTCACTCGAGAAGCTTTTATGGCAGGAGAATGTGTGTGTCTCAAGAGCAAGATATCTGGAAGAGCATCTTTGCCTTGAGTGGGGATTACGGCACTGAACTCCGTGTGCCTGGGCTCATTAACGTCAAACACTTACCCAGAGTGATTGCTTATAGGGAGAAGAAGTAAATCCTTACCATCAGCTGCTTGATGGTTGGGTGCTCCTCCGTCTCCCTGCCCGAGGCCGGCTCCTTGTGTACAATCTCCACGCGGATATCGTTCTTGGCAGAAACCACGCCTTTGAGATCTGGGCAAAGAGCGAGATGGAGAGGGGGTTAAGCTGAAGGCGATCGTGGAGCATCCTTGGGGACTTGATTGTGGAGAATCCTTGGGGACTCGATCGTGGAGCACCCTTGGGGACGACTGATTGCTGAGAACTAGCGCCAGGGAAAATTAACACTGCACATCCGAGAACTGGGAGAGCAATGCTTGCTCTCCTTATNTAGGAAAAAAAATTTCACAGAAAGAGTCATTGGGCATTGGAACAGGAGGTGGTTGATTCACCTTCCCTGGAGGCGTTTAAGGCATGGGAGGACAAGGTGCTGAGGGACATGGGTTAGTGTTTGATAGGAACGGTTTGACTTGATGATCCGGTGGGTCTATTCCAACCTGGTTGTTCTATGATTCTATGATTCGCATTGCTATAAGGTATTGACATATTAAACCTTCAGCTCTGGGGAGCACAGGTTCCTATTTTAACTCCTTTGGGAGATTGGTTGGTCTCTGCCACACTCATAGACCTGTTAAGAGGGGCTGGGCTGCAGCAGAACTGCTCAAACCTGCTGCTCTGCAGTGTCTGCTCCAGGACCCTGTGAAATACGGATCCTGAGGGATGTACCGGCTCTTCCCTGGTGCTGGGAAGGCCCTGAGAAAAGGCTTCCCCAGGTGTGGGGTGCAGATACATATGGGAAAGGCCAAGCAACAAATAAACACATATAACCAAAGCTTTGGGAATGAAAAAATCATCCCTGGCTGCTGCTCCAAGCAACCTGTTTTCATGCAGGGCAGAGAGAAACACTTGTGGAGAGGCTCTCTGCCTTCCCTGAAGGTGTCAGGCGTGCTTTGAAGAAGTCATTACAGCAAAATTAAACCAAAGACATGGAGCAGCAGGAGCAGAAACGGCCAGGCGAATCCGAGATGAAAAGCAGAGATGGATGCAAATCTGAGCGGTGAGATCTAAACAGCTCCCGGCTCTGAAGCCAGGCTCCGGTCTGGCTCTCACCTCCCAGGACGGCTGCGCCAACTCTCCCAGACCCCTGACTGTCGGGTTCCTCAGATCTACCTCCAGCCAAAGGAACTGGCAGCACCCTGCCAAGCCAGGGCTGCATCGCCTCAGTCCAGCAAAGGCTGGACTGCTCAGGAGGAGACAGCGATTTTATCTGTAAAGCAAACTGAATCATGTAACTGAGACCGGCTTAGAGCTCCATCCTTGGATTAATCCATCTCAGCATCCCGCACCCTCCAACTCCACAGCCCTGCTGTCACCCACAGACATCTCCAAGTCTTAGGGTGCCAGGCAAAGGATTTTGCTGGGAAGATACTACTGCTTGTTCTTTCTTTTTCTCACTGAGGCCACATTCCTGGTGCTGGAGCCTCTGTCTTTAATCACAAGGAGAAGCTAATTACTGTCTTGCACATCCTCTCCCAGGAGCATTCCCCCTTAAATAACTCCAGGCCGTTAAGTCAACAAATATACAACAACAGATGGGCAGTAAAGTGTTTTTTTTTTTTTTCCCTTTTCCAGAGCCTCCAGGCTTGGTGTGTCTGCACCCAGTGCAGTTTTTTGCTCTATCTCACTGAAGCAGGGCTGGGAATTCTCTCCCCAAGTGCCATCAGTCGTGGTCGATGGCCGGTAGCAGCCATCAGGAGGTGCCTTCCCCAGAGTTACTGCTGGGTCACCTTGTCCCGTCTGCTGGGAGCTGTGCTGAGCCATCCCCACAGCCTGCTGATGGGTTTTGGTGGCAGGTTGCTGCTTTAAATGATGCAACAATACTCCGGTTTTTGTTCTGGGAGAGGAATCTGCTGTCATCCTGGTAGGAAATGAGTCCCTCCTGACACCCAGATACTCTGCTGGTCCCATCCCTCCTGAGCTGATCTCTGTAATACCTCTGATTTCACACCACTAGCCATGATGGAAGGTCATTCCTCACCCTCTGAGCCTGGCGTTTCTACCTTCCTCGCACTCATGTGCTGCTGGAGATAGCAGCCACAGCATCCAGTTTGCATTAGCGCCTGCAAAACTGGGACAAAGACCCTTTCCCCTGGGACAGCCAAGTCTTCCCCTGCAGGATTTTGCATCCTGAATGTCACTCGGGCTGGTTTAGCCCACAGCATCTCACTCCTCCAGCAGCAACCCCAGCAAATATCTGGCAAAGCTTCTGTTACAGAGTGGGTTTTGTTCTCTGAAAAAACGTTGAGCTGGTCCTCTTACTTCACTTTAGGGAGAGAAGAGTGATCAGGGAGAGGCTCTTTGCTGACCTCTTGAATCATCTCTTCCTGCTTGTTTGCTCTGATCCCTAAATGAAGCAGCAAAGGAGCCTTGTGGGAAGCACAAGGACCTGCGCTCTGGTCCAGGAATGTTGCAGACCATTCCCCAGGGCATGGAAAAGGGGGATGACACTGCTGGAAGAGCTGAAGAACAGCAACGGTGCAGTGAGTGTGCTGGGAAGATGTCCACATCCAGCAGCTTCTTACATATAGGAGACCAAGAAGTCCTTTCTAAGCAGACAGCAATGGAAATGCAGCAGGAGGAAGGGATTTAAACCACTGCCCTGCCACCACATCTCCAGCAGCCTTTACTCATGTGCATCATCCTGGCCCTGGCGAGAAAAAATGCCTCTCATTCCCGATTTACCACTGGAATGAATCACCCAAGGCATTTGGGTGGGATGGGGTTGTCCCCCTGCTTCTTCCCTCGCAGCCTTCCCCATCCTCTGTGCGCTTCCAGCTTGTGAGGGACTCTCAAACCTGGCACTGGTACCGTGGCTCTGATCTGTTGTCATGGCATTAGTGTTGAATCGTGTGGCTGGTAAAGAACCTTGCACCATCTGGTGGCATCAAATAAGAGGAAGATAATGAACCACAGTCTTGCCCCTACTCCGAATAATGTCGCGTGGAGAAAGTCTGATCACGTCTGGCCACGGACGTGGTGACACGGCTTGGTTCCTACTTTCTTCAGGCCCTTGCATCGCCCATCACTGCTGAATGAATCACTAGTAATGTTGAATTGGCCTGGTCTTGGGTGCTGTCCATCAACAATTCTTCCCCAAAAACCAAGATTAATGACTGCCCCCCATTTAATTTGTTAACGGAGGCTGCAAGAGTTCAAAAAAACAGGGGAGGCATCATTATCGCTCTTAAAATTAAACACATTTCTGCCGCAGGAGGCCTTGCATTCATCCCCAAATCCAGGAGGAGCCCAGAGTCTTTGATTGCTTTGCAAATGATCAAGAGAAAGAGGGGAAAAATAAGCAGAAAAGACAAACGGCTGGTTTTCCTGGCACGCACACACAGAGCTTGGTGTCGCAGCATCCGTACCGTGCGTTCCCTGAGCCAGGAGCATGGTTGAGCATCTCCTCTTCTCCCCTGTGATGCTCTAGACAATCACACTCTTCTCCCTCCTGGCTGATGCTTTTTCATTTAGTCAGCAATCCTCCTTTCATTTCCCGGTGTCTTTTTAATGAAGTAACATGATGCCACGCTGTTTACCCCTCCTTCTCCTCTACCTGCGTCTCTAATGTCGCTTTAACTTGTATTCCCACGGCAGCCAGGCTTTAAACCGACACATCTCCCATAAAACCCCTCAGCTGGCTGTTATTTCCAACTTGGAAACATACGTTTTACATCGAGAAAATGGACTTCAGCTAGAAGCAGAGCAGAGATCACAAACCGAGGAGAGTTTCTAAGCACTGACATGGAATGGTGAGGATGCTTCTTGCTTCTGGACATCAGAATTTCTCTAAGTGGGGGGGTTAAGAGCAGGTTCCTTTGCAATCCCTCTGCCCCCAGGACACCCCTGCACTCCTCCCGAGCTGCCCGTGCTGCTACAGGGATCAGCATTTCCCTGGGATGTTCTTCCAGGTGCTCCAAACCCCCTTCCTTTTCCCGCAGGGCTGCCATTCACAGCCAAGTGATGAACATTTGGTAGACCAAGATGAGCTGCAGATTGTGCTCGTTCTCCATCAGTAAACACAACCTCGAATTTCTTTCCAAACCTCTCTATTCTCCTCCCGTCCTCACTTTCCACCCCAGCCCTGCCTGGAGGGCCCCAGCGGTGCCAGCACAAACACTTACTCCTCTGGGAGCGGGCACAGCAGAAGGCGACGATGGTGGCCATCAACACCAGGAACGCCACGCCGGCCCCCACGGCCACTCCGATGATCACCGCCATCGGCACCGACTCTGCAAGAGGAAGGAGACAACGCATGAAGCTGGGGTGAAAGTTGGAGAGGCAGCTTTCCCCCAAGGGACCCACCCCCGGCTACTGGAAAACATCTCGGTGATGAGCCTGGGGAGGGTCTTGGGGCCAAATGGTCCTCCTTCCCCGCTCCCTCGTCCCAGCACGGCTGGTGCCAGCACGGGCTGCCCGGGGGACGCTGGTGCACGCTGCAGTTTGAGCAAGCCCTGACCTTTCTGTGCCTCAGTTCCCCTTGGGAGGGAGAGGAGGGAGCCAGAGGAGCAGGTTAACAACAGCTCTCCAGAACGCCATGCGGGTTAATGAATCTCTCTAAAGGATGAAAAATGCAAAAGAAAATGGAATGTTGACATTATTAAGAAAGAGAAATGGCATCAGAGCAGGCTGGGAGAGAGGTTAGAGCTGGGATGGAGGGATGGAGGTGGGCATGGAGCCTGCCTGCCAGCCGTGACAGCTCAGCTGTCTTAGCAGGTGCTGTTAAGTGTACATGGATGAATTAACACAAGAGCCATCACTCACAGCCTCTGCCTGTTTTATATCCCGACCTCCTGCTTTCTCCCTTGGCTCATCAACTCTGCCACCCTTTCCTGAACCTCTGAGGGTGCTACGAGGGCTGGGACGGGTGGGCTGGCCCGTGCCAGGGATGAGCTGAGGTGGGTGAGGGGATGGGGTGGGGATGTGCGGGAGGCAGCCCCGAGGAGCAGAGCGTGCGGCAGAGCAGGGGTTAAACTCTCAGGTCTTTCTAACAACAATAACTTTGTCGTCAGCTTCTCAGTGGGGGATTTCAGACCATGGCTCAGCCAGCAAAGCTGATTTGTTCACACAGATCCAAGCAGTGGCTTTCGATGTATGGGGAGGGTGGAAGATGAAATCACCTTTACAGTGAAAGGGTCAGATTTGCGGCCCAAGAGCCTTGTTAGCTACCTGCTCAGGTCCTCTCCTCCCTCAAAGTGCAGCTCCTACTTAACGGCGGCGAGTGCTGGGTTGGTGCCTGCCCTCGGGGTTATTGCCGGGCAGCACTCCCACTCGCAGGACACCAGTGCTGTGGGGACCACAAGTTGCCTTCGTTGACTGGGATGACAAACCACATCCCAAACATCCTCTCCCCCAGAGCAGCAGATCCCTATAGGTCCCCGTTCCTGTTCTTTCTAAGCACCCTGTAGGCTCTCATGAACCCGCAGTGGGCCAGCAGAGGGGTAACCTTTGCCAGGATGGCTGGATAAGCTGGGTAAGCGTGTCTTTACCATTTTCCTGGACACCTCCAATATGTGTTTTCTCTTTGGGGTCCTTGCTTCACCAACAGATGAGATGAATGCAGGAAAAATTGGATGCAGAGAGGTGGTTCTCTTTCCTCCTCATCTGCACAGATGGGGGATATGAATGCTGCTGGATCATGGGGACACAGGAGTGACGGAGCTGAAGGTGCCACCTGGCTTGGCAATAAGGAAACCATTTCTCATTGTTCACTGGCATGGAGCTGGAGTTGACCATGAACTTCATTTTGGACCTGAGATCACAGCTCCAGTCTGTGCCTTTTAGCTGTCTTAAGGGGCACACACCCTTACTGGTGGCACTGGGGGGAGATGTAACTCCACCAGCATCTTCCTCACACAGTCAGCAAAGTGTTTATTGCAATCTGATCCCAGCCGAGGCAGGGGAGTTACGATGCCACTTCATGATATCCTTCAGCAGTGGCCATGGGGCCTTGTGGGTCCTAAATCCTACTTTATCATAGAAATATTGAATGGTTTGGGTTGGAAGGGACCTCAAAGCTCATCCAGTTCCAACCCACTGGACTAGGTTGCTCAAAGCTCCATCCGAACTCCAGGAGTGGGCCAGCCACAGCTTCTTGTGGCAGCCTGGGCCAGGGACTCCCCAGCCCCACAGGAAAATGTTGAGATGAGATTTTGGGAAGAAATCTCCCCTCTTTCAGCTGAAAACCATTCTCCCTTGTCCTATCCCTGTACTCCTTGATCAAAAGCTCCTCCTCTGATTTCCTGGAGCCCCATTCAGTACTTCGAGAAATTCAGGGTGATGAAAAATGGTGCTGGGTGAGTTTAGGCTCTTCTGCTCACGTTTCATCTAAATCTTCCCTTTAATCTTCCACACTTAACTCCTTGTTTCAAGTGATTCAGCTGGTGGTTCATGCTGGTGTTTTTCAGTTTCCAGCTTGCTCATGAATTTTCAGCCTGGTCTGCTGGTCCCTTGGTGTGTTCCTTGTCATTTGAGCTGGTAACACGGTGACACGGCTCATGTGGAATGGGAGAAGATCACCAGAACTGGTGACTGCATTCACCATGGTGGTGCCAGAATTCCCCTGTGTCTTCTGGTGAAAAGGAAAGTCCCCTTGAGTGCTCAAGCTGGATGCTGGCTCTGGTTCCAGCTGCACCAGGGAGCTCATCCTAAACCCAGCACCCTCCAACACACTGGCCAAGCCACAGGAAGAAGCTGGGTTTTCCTGAGGCCACCTACTAGGAGTGCTCCTGCCACTGGTGGTAACTTGTCTTGGGATTATTTTGGCTCTCCCAAAGGAGCGAAAGGGTGAGGAGACAGGAGCCTGGGATCCCTGGGACTTCTTGCTGCCTCTCAGCTTTCTGGGAGTGGGATCTGCAATGCTGAGCTCAGCACGAAGCAGGCAATGATGGTGATGAAGGTGATGGAGCATCATGCAGGGAATTGGGTGGGGAAAGTGCCTGGGGCCCTTGGGCTGAAATAAAAGGTAACTGTCAAAGGGAAAGGCCAGGAACCAATGTCTCAGGTGGTAAACCATGTCCTGAAGACAAGGGTGAGCTGATGAGGAGCAATTTGCTGACTACGTGCTCTCCCATGAACCCTGCTCTGGTGCAGAGGATGAGGAAGGTACAAGGGCAGCACATCCCGCAGCATCTGTCCCAACATCCCCTCATCCCTGCTCTGACTGCCATGGATGCTGGCTCCCAAGATGCTGAGACAAGCTGCAAATGATGCTGAGAACTTGTATTTCTCCCTCTTTTTTTGCCTCCTGACAGCCCTTTTGAAGCACTTTAGAAGGCGTGTGCATTTCACGCCCCTCTCAGCAGCTGGGGAGCTGGGGCACAGAAAGGCAATGTTGGTTTGCAGTGGCAGAACAGAGACTGGACCGCTCCAGCTTCCCAGTCCATGCCCCCGTCACTGCCCTGCAGCTTTCCTACACCCCTTCCTGCCCTGCCCGGCCCTGCAAGCTGCTGGGCCAGGAGGAGGACCCCGAGTCCTCGGATGTGGGGTCAGTTCACATTCACCGTCAGCTCATGATTTCCATACCTGCTTGAATACCAGCTCCTGATTTCATTTCCGTACCTGTTTGAAAATAAAGCAAGTGTCCACAGCCTTGCACAGCCCAAGCGCACATCTCAGTCTTCCTGAGCGCTCAGCCCTCCGAGCGGAGGGATGTCCCCATGAAGGGGATGACCTCTGCCACCCTACAGCATCCTCAGCCACCTACGGTGTCCCCCTGCCCACGGCAAGGAGGTCTCTTTGCCTCGCCTGGCAGGGACGCTCTGATATTTGAATGCGGAGCCAGCTGTGGACTCGGATGCTGCATTGCCAGCTCTGACCCAGCGTGGTTGCCCGGCCACCCTCCGCCGGGACCCAGGTTTGCCGCTGAGTGCTCCCGCTGACTGGCAGACGACCTGGAAAAACCACTGACTCTGTTTGCATTGGAAGAAGCCCAAGGCTAATTTTAAGGGGTTCATTTAGCTCTGATTTAATCTGGACGGCAGCCTTGCCTATAAATCATGGCTTAATGAGAACAATCCACCTGCCTGCCCTGGCATTTAATAAAACAGAGGAGAACTGGAGTCCCTCCAGGAGCTCAGCGTTGCTCGCAAAAGCCATCTCCCTCCCTTGCTACAGAAGCCCTGAGAGAGGAAATCCCCTGGTCATCCCCCACAAACAGCTGGAGGTGCCTTTGAGGTGGGTAAGCCCAGCCCTGCATCAGGGCTGATGGCCAGGATGGAGAGTTGCCACCAGCCCAAACACCTTCATCCTACTTGATCCCATGACTGCTGAGCAGAGGGGTCTGGAAGGAGCAGCCGTTCCTGGTCCTCCAAGCCTATGAATGATCCTCCAACCTGTGGCAGCGGCATCATCTTGAACCATGGGGCAGGGAAGAATGGGTGCAGGACTGGCCTGTGCCCTCCAGCTTCAGCAGGACAGGCAAAGTGGGGCAACACCGTAACAAGCAGGGACTTGGCAGGGCTTGTCCCACCTCCTCACCCTCTGCCAGGACCACGTGCCCTACGGATGTAATTCTACAGCTTGTATGACTGGAGCATTTTCCCTGCCCTTCCTACTCTCCCCTTTGACATCCCAAGAGCTTTCCTGAGCATCTCCTGCCTCTCACAGCCTGTCCCCACTCTTACAGCCCGGCCAGGTGCTGGTTCCCATTGCCCAACAGCCCCCAGCAGCTCCTCCGTGATGCTCACCTTGCTCTTTGAGCCGGATGATCTCCGTGTCGGAGCCAAAGCTGTTCCAGGCGGTGCAGTTGTAAATGGTTTGGAAATCAGCTCGGACGATGTTGCTGATGGTCAGCGTGGAGATAACACCCTCATCTGTGCTCACCGTCTCCACTGTGTAGCGCCCAGAGGTCCCAGACTCCAGGACGTTCTCCTTCCAGGACCAAGCCTGCCAGGCAAGAGAGGGGTCAGCCAGGGCTGGGTTTGCCCACTGTAGAGCACCCTAAGGTGTGCAGGACACCCACCACAGCCCAGAGCCCAGTAGGTGCCGCCCCATGGGATGGTAACTCACAATTCGGTCTGGCGGCGGGGTGCTGCGGATGAAGCACTTGATCTGCCCCTTCTGGCCATGCAGGGCGTGCTGCGTCTGGGTGCTGGAGATGATGGGTGGTCCTGCAAGAGACAGGAGAGAGCTGCTGGCATCTCACAGGCGCGGCTGTAATACCAGGTACTGGTAGCAGAGCCATGGAGGGACGGGAGAGTCTCCCTTTGAGGTGGGGTGGGGCTGGAGCAACACCTCCCTCACCTCTTGTGATGCAGAAGGACACAGAGCTGGGGCTTTCCTTTAAGGTTCTGCTGTTGTTCTGTGAAGTGCCCACAAAGCACCAGGGTCTCAGAATCACAGAACAGAATCACAGGATCGTTACGGTTGGAAAAGACCTGTAAGATCATCCAATCCAACCACCAGCCCAACCACACCGACTCCATGTCCCAAAGTGCCACATCTACATGTGTTTTTTAATCCCTTCAGAGATGGAAACTCCACCACTGCCCCATGCAGCCTCTTCCAGGGCTTCATCACTCTTCCAGTAAAAAAACAATTCTAATATCCAGATTAAACCTCCCCTGGTACCACTTGAAGCCACTGCCTCTCATCCTATTGCTTGTTACTCTCCCCATCTCTGCTCCCGAATCACTGGTGTTGGATGGTCTCTAAAGCACCTTATGGAGATTTGTTAATCATACTAATTGTTCCCCAGGGGATGGAGGAGGTGGTAGGAGGGCAGAAGCAGGCACTGATGGGCAGCTGCTACCCGCAAGGCTCCATCAGTGACCTGCGATCAGCCTGCCGGATATCATGGAGGAACTTCTGCAGGAAAAATCTATCAACTCCACCAGCTGGGCTGCACTGAGCTATTTGGATACCAAAAGGTGTCTATCCTGGTGGCACCTCCTAGAGGGGCATGAGGCTGAGTGCATCGTATCAAGCTGGCTCGTGATGGGAAATGTCCTTGTCCTGCCTTGGTAGACATCCTGAAGTTATGGCTGGAGAAAAAGGGTTGGAGAGGAGAGTGTGGCTTGATGGGATTGGTGTGTCCCCAGCTCTCCCAGCAGCCAGGCAGGGAGGTTCTTCTCCTGAGGACAGGATTGCCCCAGGAGAGTAGCACAAGACCTGGGATCTTAATTGCTGTTTATTAGCCTCCTTAATTAAAAACAATTTACATTTCTATGGGTGCCCTGCTGCTGGGAGGCGAGAAATCAACCAGCCTGATGCCTGCAGACAGTGCAGGGCAGGAGACAATGTCTGGTAGATCCCCCCCTGACCCCAGCTCAGCTATTTCAGGTGTTCACTCTGGGCTTTGTCACTCCCAATTTGGAGTCTGTGACTCGGGTTTGTCAGAAAATACAGCCTCGTGGTCCTGCTCACTCATGCAAACGTGTGGAGTGATGCGCAAACTTGCTATCAACACCACGGGGCTCTTGGAAAGTGGAAAATCTGAAACAGGAGTTGCTACAAGAGGCCAGCACATTGCTGGGGACAACCCCAGTTGGGTCTAGAGCCCAGGGAGAGCTCCCTGTGCTCATCCTCTGTCCCATCGATCCATCCTTTGTGTATTTCACAGAATCATGGAATGGTTTGGCTTGGAAGAAATTTCAAATCCCATGCAGTCCCAACCCCTGCCATGGGCAGGGACACCTCCCACTGATCAGGGGCTCCAAGCCCCATCCAACCTGGCCTGGAACCCCTCCAGGGATGGAGCAGCCACCCCTGCTCTGGGCAACCTGGGTCAGGGCCTCCCCACCCTCACAGCAAAACATTTCTCCCTAAAATCTCATCTCAATCTCCCCTCTTTCAGCTTGAAGCCATTCACCTTGTCCTGTCCCTGCTCTCCCCGACCAAGAGCCCCTCGCCAGCATTTCTGGAGCCCCTTCAAGGGCTGGAAGCTGCTCTAAGATCTCTCTGCAGCCTTCTCTTCTCCAGGCGGAACAACCCCAACTCTCTCAGCCTGTCCTTGTACAGAAGGTGCTCCAGCCTTTGGATCATCTCCATGGCCTCTTCTGGACTCACTCCAACAGATCCATGTCCTTTCTGTGCTGATTTAGAACCATTTCCTATTTTTCCTTTTACCCCCTGCAGCTGAGGTTTTCCTCTAAGAAAAGTCTCAGGGATTTGGGGAAAAGTGGGGAGAAACAGATTTCCCTGGGTGTTCCTGACTGGTTCCCATCTTAACGGGTGCACTCATGAATCTGCAGAACACACAAAAATGCACCAAAATGCAAATTCTTGTCTCTGGTGTGTTCATACCTACAATTGCCCATTGAAATTATCCCAGAAACACCTTCTTGCAGCAAATTTTCAAGTTTACTTTCCACTGAGATATAGCCCTTCCCTAGGATGCTCCAAGGCGAAATGCATGGAAAACCAGCTCTGTGAAGCACAGTTCACTGACCAGTGACCAGAAACATTGTTCTGGTAGCTCAGAAAATCCCTGCTGGAAATGAGCTGGATCAGAACTGGGAATAGCAGGAGCTGTGAGTGAAGAAGGTCGGGACTTGTTTTGACATAACAGTCATGGCTGGATATTGGTGGAAATGTTTGTGCTCCTTTATATCAGAAAAAGAAACAAACAAGCCCATTTTGCTGTGTTTTTTACTGCATAAATGCTGTTCTTCAAGATGTTCTTCCAGGCATGTTCCCAAGGTGTGAATTCTCATTTATCCACCTCAGAAACCCCGTCTTTCAGAAGTGCTGGCTGGGATCTCAGGAGAGTTTGTCTGATTCCTTGTCTTGTTTCCCTTCAGGAGGCCAGTCGCCTTCTCCTGAAGAAGAGGAGGCACAGGGGAGACCTTATCGCTCTCTACAATGACCTAAAAGGAGGTTGTGGTGAGGTGGGTGCTGGTCTCTTCTCCCAGGTAACAGGGGCCAGGACAAGAGCAAATGGCCTCAAGTTGCACCAGGCGTGGTTTAGATTGGATATCAGGACACATTCCTTCACTAAAAGGATTGTCAGAGGCTTCCCAGGGCAGTGGTGGAGTCTCCATCCCTGGAGGGGTTCAAAAAGCATGTAGACATAGCACGTTGGGACATGGTTTAGTAGGCGCAGTGGGGTTGGGTCAATGGTTGAAATGGGTGATCTCATTTCTATGATTCTATAAATCTAAATGGCACCTGGTCCCCATGAAACAGCTCTTAGCAAGCACACCCAAGGGAGCAGAGTCATCTCGCCTTGGCCTTTGGTCCCCATGGCTGGTGCAAAGGCAAAACTGTGCTGACAGTCAAGGGCTTGGGCAGATGGCCCTAAACATCTGCTGGGGCTTTTTCCTCATGGCTGGGACAGTGGGGATCCATTTGGCCCTGTCATCTTTCAAGAGTGGCACAAGGCATGTGGGATGCCAGGTGATCCTGCTGTTCACCTGTCCTGATCGCTGATGAACTCAAAGCCAATGGAGGAGAGTGAGGGATGGGATCTGTAGGCCAGGCCCAAATAACACACAAAAAAGCCATTTTCTTTCTATTTCTACGGTTATATGTTACTTATAAATTCTAGAAGCACTCCAAGACTGGGTGACGCTAGAGAAAAATGGCTTAATAATCATTAAAAGGATCATTTTCCCCAAGGAGAGTGGTTTTTAAATGGCACAAATGCCAACGGCTTTGGGTTTTATTATTGCTTTAGGAGTTCTCAGACGAAGGCTTATCATGATAATAGCTGATGACTAAAGACCATTTGTGAGATGAACATGCCCAGGAATAATAGTACGAAGTTGCAGCCTCTTCACATTTGGGGCCAGCGTTTGATTCTCCATCAGGTTCTGTCTCCTTATGAAAGCTGCCAATCTCCGGCTTGGCACTCTGTGCTAGGTGTGAGACAGCCCACAGGCAGGAGAAAGGCTTTAAACAATGTTGCCATGGATATAAATGACGGAGCTATTGGTTGTGGTTATTTTTAGCACGACAGTGCCAATTTATTTGTGCGGTCCTGGCGGCTCGTACAAAAGAGAAGGCAGCTTGCTGACTTGGGAGCCTTGGAGCAATAATAAGATTGCCTCGACTTCCCCAGCCTGCTTGAATCCAGCTAAACCTCTCCCATTGTTGGAAATGGTTTGGTTTAACTTCTTGTTATCCCCTAGTGCTGCAGGGGACCATCCCAAGGTCCCCATCTGTGAGCAGTGGTGGAGCCACACTGGGTGAAGCTCTTAGAATCATAGAACAACCAGGTTGGAAGAGACCCACTGGATCATCAAGTCCAACCATTCCTATCAAACACTAAACCATGTCCCTCAGCACCTTGTCCACCCATCCCTTAAACACCTCCAGTGAAGGTGAATAAACCCCCTCCCTGGGCAGCCTCTACCACTGTCCAATCACCGTTTCTGTGAAAAATTTTATCCTAATGTCCAGCCTAAACCTCCCCTGGCAGAGCTTGAGGCCATTCCCTCTCGTCCTGTCCCCTGTCCCTTGGGAGAAGAGCCCAGCTCCCTCCTCTCCACAACCTCCTTTCAGGTAGTTGCAGAGAGCAATGAGGTCTCCCCTCAGCCTCCTCTTCTCCAGGACAAACACCCCCCAACTCCTGATGTGCTTCTGCAGGCATGAGCTGAGGGGACACCACGACATTCTCCTGACCAAGCAGCACGGCAAGGTCAGCCTCAGCTGTGTTCCTGGCAGGCTGGGCTTGCTTGTTGGGGCGAATCCCAGGCAAATTAAATCCTGAATTAGCCACTTGGAGTAGTCCAAGTAGATGGGCAGGGGTGGTGGTCCCTGCTCAGGAGCCCTTGCCAAGCCCAGACGGTGCATTGACCACCTGTACCACAGGCAATGTTGCTGTGGAGGTGACCTTGGGGTGCTTCTCCTACCAGAATGGGAGCTGCAATGAGGCTTGTGTGCAGTCGGGAGGATCGAGAGGCTTTGGCTTGTGCAGGGGCTGTAAATCTGACTGGAGCTGATTTATGATGGCACCAACAGTTCCACACTCCTTGCCTCTGCTGATCCAGCCCTGCCAAACATCGCTTGTTTGCATAATCCTCCTTCCCACTAACGTGGCTTTGAATCATATCTGCTTCCTTTCAGGCTGGTGGCCTCACAATCCAGCTTGGAGATGGGCTGCTCTCTGTAACCACAGACCTGGGGCCGTGAGCCTGCTGCGAGGGAGGGCAAGAGGATACTCTCCCACTCCTGTGTTGTGCTGCCTTGATTCCTCATTGTTCTGAGAGCAGGTGGGCTGCTACAGGCAGGACTGTGGGCTCAGCCTGCAGTGGCTGAAGATCACAAAATCATGGAATGATTCTGGGTTGGAAGGGAACATCAAAGCCCATCCAGTTCCAGCCACGGGCAGGGACACCTCCCACTGGATCTGGTTGCTCCAAGCCCCATCCAACCTGGCCTTGAACACCTCCAGGGATGGGGCAGCCGCTACTGACACAGGAAAAATATTTCTTCCTAAAATCTCATCTCCCCCTTTCAACCTTCTAACCGTTCTCCCTCATCCTATCCCAGCACTCCCCGATCAAGAGCCCCTCTCCAGCTTCCCTGCAGCCCCTTTCAGCACTGGACGCTGCTCTAAAGTTTCCCCAGAGACCTTTCCTCTACTCTAGGCTGGCCCCTTTCAACTCTCGCAGCCTGTCCTTGTATGGGAGGTGCTACAGCCCTTGGATCATCTCTGTGGACTCCTCTGGACTCTCTCCAACAGCTCCATGTCCTTCCTGTGCTGAGGACTCCAGCCCTGAACACAGGGCTCCAGGTGAGATCCCCCAGACAGGGTCCCTGTGCTTTCAGAGGGATGGCTCAGCCCCTCTGAAGCCCACGTGCACTGATCAGTCTTTGCTCAGAAGAGACACATCTAAATGCCTAATTTTACTGTGACGAATCTCAGCCCATGGAGAAAGGTACTGGGTAATATCAGGACAATTGTATCACCTCTGGATTCAAAATCACTTGAAAATATGAAGCATTCAATTTCCCTCTCAAATTACAGCAAAAAAGGCTTCCAGCAGAAGTCATTAGTTGGATTAGACACATTGTGCCGTGCTCCTGGAGCCAGAGATCGACCAAGCCTCTCTGCTTTGTGGATGTTGGACCTGGGGATGCTGCTCTGGAGCTTGCCCACCTTGGTCCTCTTCTCTTGGAAAGCCAGGAGACATTGTTGACATGGAGGATTGGGCTTCTCCCCAGTGCAGGATCCAATGCCCGTGATGGTGTGCCCCAAATTTGTCACCCAAGGCTTGCACCAAACCCCAGCAGCAGATTCCCCAGCGACACGTCCTAGCGGGATGGGATGGGATGCTGCAGGCTGTTGTCTCCCAGGAGAACGATAAAGCTCACGGCACGGATTTCACTTGCTGCCCCATCGACTCTACCTGGCAGAAAGCTCAGTGGTGGCGGATGCTGCAATGTTCTCCAGAGCAGCTTTTCCACACTGCGTGCTCCAAACGGCCCCGAGCCTGCTGAGCGCCTTGCTCTGCATTCAAGGTGGTTGCATGCCTGGTAGGTGTCAGGAAAGGAGCAGGTTCTCTGTTTGTGCTAATTTGCTGCTTTGTTTTCCACAAGCTAGTGTAATTGTAATTAAAACCCAGCAGCCGCCAGGGAAGGAGCAGGCAGGCGCTGAGGAGTGCAGTTGAAGTCAAGGGAGTGGTTCGTTTTCAGTCCCCTGCTGCGTTGCCCTTGGCTCCCCTTTCCAGCTTTATCTGTATTTAAAATTAACTCTTGCTGCCACCTGAGCATCTTCCCTGCCTGTTTTCTTTTCTTTGTGACAATGACTGGGGGACGAAGGCTGTCAGTTTGTTGTACGGGTGAGAGAAAATGCAAAACCCACCCTCTATTTATACCCCCTGCAGCCTGCCTGGCTCTTTCCCTTCCATATTTAGGCTGCGGTGGGGTCACCATCAAACTCCAGGGTCGGGGCCACATCCAGATATCACGCTGGGTGAGCCCCAAGCAGCCACAGAGGAGCTACACAGCACTGCAGCCTCTCAGGAATCCTCACGTGGGCTCTGAGAGAGTGATTAGGCTGCTGGGTTTGGATCCAGGCACAATTCCCAGCTCGCTGATGGTACAACGGAGACAACAGTGCTCTTCGACCTTGCAAGGGTTTCGTAAGATAAATCTATTAAAGATTTAAACATGCCAGCTCCCAACTACTCAGTAAACCCCTGTTGATAATAAGGAACCAAGCCAGTCTTAGGCAATGTATGGGTTTTTGTTTTTTTTTGTTTAACCCATGGATTTCCAGGCAAACGAATACAAAATGCAATTCACTCATATATTCTACAGGGCAGGTCCTTCCCGTTGTGGGTGGGATTTGCCCTGAAAGCCAAAATTCGAGGGGATAATTTGACAACGTGAGCTGTCAGAGCAATAGAATCATAGAATCATAGAATCACCAGGTTGGAAGAGACCCATCGGATCATCAAGTCCAACTATTCCTATCAAACACTAAACCATGTCCCTCAGCACCTCGTCTACCCGTGCCTTAAACACCTCCAGGGAAGGTGAATCAACCCCCTCCCTGGGCAGCCTGTTCCAATGCCTAATGACCCTTTCCACGAAAAACTTACTCCTAGTCTCTAGCCTAAATCTCCCCTGGTGGAGCTTGAGGCCATTC
>WAAB01003138.1:52446-139721 GCA_013389865.1 Piaya cayana | reverse complement strand
GCCCTGAGCGCCTCATCTGCTCAGATTTTAAATCTGCCAGGGATGGGGACTCCTCCACCTCCCTGGGCAGCCTCTGCCGAGGCCTGAAAACACTTTTGGTGAAGAAATTTTTCCTGATGTTCAGTCTAAACCTGCCCTGGGGCAACATGAGGACATTTCCTCGTGCCTTGTTCCTTGTTATGTGGGAGAAGAGACCAGCACCCACCTGTCTCCAACCTCCTTTCTGGGAGCTGCAGAAAGTGATGAGGCTGAAGGAGAGGAAAATGACACGTCTGGAAAAACACAACTCTCAGGTCTCACCAAAGCCCACAGGTGCTAAACAGAAGCATTAGCAAATTTGCTTGGTAGCAAACCATAAGGTCTTTGCTAATACCCACAGACCTGGGTGCTAAGTTTGCTGGAAATGAGATGCTTTAGAGATGAGCTCATTCCAACGTCAGAAAACTGCAGCGCCGGAGATCGGAGCCTTGAAGACTGCTAATGCCTTGTGAGGATGCCAACTTCTGCTGGTGGTCCTGGTCCCACATGGGATGGGGATGGCCACAACCACAGTGTGTGTCAACCATGTCTCAGTGAGCCCGCCTGGAACACCAGTAAAACCTCTCTGCCACCCCCTTCGTTCCAACCCAGCAGTCTGAGCTGGCTGCTTCAGTGCTTATTTCATCTGGTACCTTTAATCATCTCTACGTCAAGGAGTGGCACTCAAGACTACAAAGCACTTTCCTTCCCCTCCCTTTTCTTCCTCCCTTTCCTTCTCTCTTTCTCCTCTCTGCTCTCCCCCAATGAGTTCAAGCTGCTGCCAAACATCTCCAACTCGCTTGTTCCCATTATTCTGACAAGTCAAACCTCCTCATCCTCCCATCTCCATGAGCGCAGGGAGACTCTGCCAAACCCTGGTCTCACCTGGATGCTCGCTGGAGTTCTCCAGCAGCCCAGCCTCACTTCCCAGCTGCAGGGATAGTTCTGCATTTTATTTCACTTTGGTTTCTTTCAAAGCTCTTCTGTTCCTCCCCACCTCCCGCCCAGCCACGCTCACTCCCTGTCAGAGGGAGCTGCCAGGTGGGGCTGATGCATCACTAGGAGATCTGAAGAATTCATTTCCCGTCATTTTTTTAGCTTTCCCCAGCTTTCATTTTCACTTCAGAGCAAAGGTCCAGTTGTCTGGGAGGAAGTTAGAAAGACAAACCGGCTCAGGAAAACAGAGATAGTCAGGAAAAAATGTTACAGTGTCGATAACTTGAGACCTCTGTGTGCTTTGCATTCATTTCAACTCCCGCTTTGGCTGCATTTTGCTATGTCTATAAATTAGATTTATTCTGTTGCTGCTGTGAAATGCCTGCAGGCCCCTTCCCAGCTCCAGCTTCTTCTGCCTCCCTTGCTGAGTTTGGCTGCAGGAGGCAATGGGAGAGGTGACAGCCCTGCTGAGGGACAGCATATGGACCTGCAGTGTCCTGACGCTGGGCAGATGGCAGCCTCGGCCATCGAGGAGGAGGGACCAGATGGGAGCATCGCTGCTCCGTGGGCAGGTGGGCAGCCAAACCAGGGAGAGCTCGCACGTTGGTGTGAACGAGCAGCTTCTCTGCATCGGATTGGAGGAGGAGAGTGATTCAGTGGGGAGAATCATAGACTCACAGAATGCGTTGGGTTGGAAAAGACCTTTACAGGTCATGCACTCCAACCCCCTGCAGGAACAGGGACATCCTGAACCATTTCAGGTTACTCAGAGCCCTATCCAAGCCAGCCTTGAACACCTCCAGAAATGGGGCCTCCACTGCTTCTGGGCCAGTGCCTAATTGCCCTCATGGTAAACTCCAGTTTAAATCTCCCCTCCCTTAGTTTAAAACCATTAGTTACTTTGTCCTGTCACAACAGGCCTTGCTAAAAACTCTGTCCCCATTTTTCTTGTAGGGCCCCTTCAAGTACTGGAAGGATCTTAATTGTTCCAAGAAAGGGCTGTAAAATCAAAGTGACTGTTCCACCTGAAAATGCTGAGATGCCTCCTGCCTGCACCAGACATCAAATGAGCTGCTCCCCACATTATCTCTCTGCAGGCTCCTGGTCAGCAGGGCCCCCCTGAGGCTCTGCAGGACTGTGCGGGGCTGCCCTGTGTCCCCTTGCTGTCCCCAGCTGAGATGTCCAGGTTTTTTTTACCCTGTGAGTGTGACTCTGAGCCTGATGGATGTGAGGGAGTGAGCTGATGTATCCATGAGCTTCCACCTCATTTATGGTCCATGGCTGCTCTGTAATGTGTTTTGAACCCATGACAGTCCCTTTGAAATACTAATGGAGATGTGATTGTCCTCAGCACAGGAAGGACATGGATCTGTTGGAGTGAGTCCAGAGGAGATGGTGTGGGCTGGAGCACCTCTGCTATGAGGACAGGCTGGGAGAGTTGGGGTTGCTCAGCCTGGAGAAGAGAAGGCTGTGGGGAGAGCTTAGAGGAGCTTCCAGAACTGAAAAGGGCTCCAGGAAAGCCAGGGAAGGACTCTTGATCAGGGAGTGCAGGGACAGGACAAGGAGGAATGGTTTTGATCTGGAAGAGAAGAGATTGAGATGAGATCTTAGGGAAAAATATTTTTCTGTGAGGGTGGAGAGGTCCTGACCCACTTGCCCAGGGAAGCTGTGGCTGCCCCACACCTGGAGGGGTTCAAGGCCAGGTTGGATGGGGCTTGGAGCCCCTGATCCAGTGGGAGGTGTCCCTGCTTATGCCACGGGGTGGGACTGGAATGGGCCTTGAGGTCCCTTCCAACCCAAACCATTCCATGTTTCTATGATTTAATAAGAGCTTAATACTGCAGATGGCCCTTCCTTGGCAAAGAGTGCTGGGGAGACAAAATCTGCCAGTTAGGTCATGGACACAGCGATCAGAAGCTCTGGGGAATGCAGGGTGCAGGGGAGATGTTCACTTTCATTCTGGGCCTTTCATGAACAGGCAGAAAAAAGCAAGCAACACATCAAGCACACCGACTCCCAGGAGACATTTTTCAAAGCCATCTGAATTTCATATTAAAATATATTCTGGTCTTGCAGTGCCAGAATTGGGAAAATGGCCACTGCTGTGGATTGGCCACAGGCAGCACCAGGCGTGCCGTTAGATGGATCACTCGCCACTTCTCCATCAAAAGTTGCCAATGAAATGCATCGCCCTATGCAATAATCCCTTCTGGCTTTTACAGTCTATGGATCTGTGAGCACATACTGCGGCAGCTACATGGAAGATGCAGGGACAACCTTGGTGCCCTGGAAGAGAATTAAACTTCCAATATGCCTTCCCCTGGCCTCTCACCTGGGAAGAGAGGTGTTGTGCACATGCAGAAGCCCAGCTGACCAAGTGAAGGAGGTATGGAGAGCTAACTGCAAGAGAGAGATCTCCCTGCACCTGGGGTGATTTCTTCTTCTTCTGCTCAACAGTCCTGGCAGCAGGAAACAATTCCCTAGACTCTTCCCTCCCTAACACCTGAATTCCTCAGCTCTGCCGATGAATCACAGAATCATAGAATGGTGGTTCAGCAAGGGTTTTCTCTGAGAGGAGTGTCACCAAGTGTCACCCCGTCCTTAGGGACAAGGATGCCCGCGTAGCTTAAAAAAATCCCACAGTCCCCCATATGGGAGGTTTTAAGGGAAATCATAGAATCATGGAATGGTTTGGTTAGAAAGGACCTTAAGGCCCATCCAGTCCCACTCCCGCCATGGGCAAGGACACCACCCACTGGATCAAGATGCTCCAAGCCCCAACCTCTCCTCGAGCACCTCCAGGGATGGAGTAACCATGACTTCTCTGGGCAGTGCTCAGATGAAACAGGGTGAATCTCAGCCCAGCTTTCCTCACTGCCTAGACACAGGGCATTAACTCTTTTCTCTTGAATCCTACCTTGGATGCATCCCTTGGGGCAGCCCTCTGGCTTGGGGGTAACCCATCCCAACAGGCCAGATCTCTGAGGAGAGAGTGTGAGGAACAAGGGATGGGAACCCATAGGTACTGCACATGAATCAGGGACTTGCTGACCTTCACTCTGAGCTCCCCGCCTCTGCTACTACCACAGAACAACAGCAAGGGCTGCCTCTTCTCTCTTGCCTTGGGGATTTGTTTTGGAGAAGCTGGGTCCCTGTATTGAGCCCACGACTGATGATGGATGCACTTCTAGCAGTGATTTGGTCCTCCCAGCCACATTCACCAGGGCAGTGAAGGTGCTACAATTCACCCAAGTCAAGCAAGCGCTGTCTGTCTGCTCATTCCCTCCTCCATTCCCCATCCCTTTGATAAGGCTCTCTCAGCTTTGTACTGCTCCTGGCTTTGCTGTTCTTCCACCCAATGTCATCCACCAGCACACTCTCTTATCAACTGGATCTTTGCCATATGGCAAACAATGCCAAGCCGCGAGGGAACAGGTTCAAGCATCTGAGCAAACTTCCAAGCCACAGTATTGGTTCCAGCAGGACACATGCTCTCAGAGAATTTGTCTTTTCCATGACAGCCTGACGCATCTGATGAAGTAACCTGGTAAGATGCTGGCAGGTCCCAGCACAGCCCCAAACTGTGCAGACAAGACCCAAAGTAAAGAGAAAAACAATGTTCTGTGGAGTTAGAGCATCTCCTCTGAGTGGAGTTAGAACATCTCCTCCTGACATGGCACAGTGTAAGACAAGCAGGACAAAGCCCAGCTGATGTGCACCAGTATTTTGCCCTTCTCAGAGCTCCTCAGTAACACGCGTGATTTTTCTGTATCTACCTATATGCCAACAAACCTGCCGCATTCTCCCTAAGACCTTCAGCCAAACCGCTCCCAGACCTGTACTTGGGCACAACCTATGACCCTTTGAGACAGATCTACTGCAGGCACCTGGGCTTTCCACCCACGTCTCATTGAGCCTGGGTGGGAAACACCCACCCTGCATCCCAACCAGAGTCAGGACCCTGTGGGACAGGCTGGAGGAATGGGCCCAGCACTGGATATCTTCTCTGTTGTTGCCCCTTTGTAACAGCAACAAATCCCATCTTTTTATTTTCCCCTCTGCAAAGGCAGGAGGAGGTGAGGACACTGTCTCCCATCAAATACACTCGAGCCCCACTGCTGGTAAAGAAAATCTCTTGAAAAAGCGGTTGAGTTTGGATTAATATTTGATGAGTGACAGCACGCTGTTTGTTCAAAGATAAAACAATGCTAACCAAACAAGAAGGTCTTTTCTACAGACCAGAGCCCACTCAGCAAACAAACACCGCTCCTGCTGCAAGCTGAGCCACACAGTGTGTTGGTGATGACAGTGGGACTGAGGACAGAGGGAAAGAATCATAGAATCATAGAACAACCAGNGAGAAGAGGCCAGCTCCCTCCTCTCCACAACCTCCTTTCAGGTAGTTGCACAGAGCAATGAGGTCTCCTCTCAGCCTCCTCTTCTCCAGGCTAAACAACCCCAGCTCTCATGGACTGGCTCTGAGCTCCAACATAGCTTGACCAAGCCCGCTGAGGTCTGGGAGGATGATGAAGCCTTGACCTGCAGCTGCAGTTCACCAACCTGGTTGATGCAGAAAGATCTCCACCAATATTTTGCATGCAGCACCTTTGGCTTCAGCATAATGAGGGCTTGCTTGGACCACATAAAGTGCAACCCACCTTCTGCTATAGGATGGGGAAGAAGTGGTGCAGCACTGTCCCCTGGGTAGCTGTTAAAGAAAGGCTTCCCAGCTTCTCCTGAGCTCTGCTTCTGCTGCTGCAGCAGCTGGGGCTTGTGCCACGTCCCGCGCAGTTAAGGAGAGACGCGTGTGTTGTTCACAGGTGCTGCACTCAATGCCAGAGCCAGATGCCCTGCAGCAGCTGGGGAGGGATAGCTCAATCTTTCCATTGATGTCTGTTTGTCCGTCTGTCCCCTGACTCATTTTGGAAGTGCAATGATCCCAGAACTGCAGCTGATGCTGGGGGGGGTGGCTCGAAATGTTCCCTCCGTGACTACAAAGATAATGTTATTTGCAAAGGTCTCTGCTAGCCTTGGGGGTGAGAGCACTGTATCACTGCCTGAGAGAGAGGTATGTATTATTGTCCTGCCCATACCAACTCCCCCTCGCTCTGTGAAAATAATCATCATCGGAGGAGCCCAAAAGGCTGAGGGACTCTGCCTCCTGCAATATTAAATTTCCCCATTTTCTTCTGCCACTTTAAAGATTCTCTTTCTTACTGCGAGTGATAAATAATAACAGCAAAAAAACCCCCACACCCCACAGACACACAACAGACATCAAAAGCCAAGAGAAGATTGGCAAATAGAGAGATCTGAAGTGAGCAAAGAGGAGGCCTGGTTGGGAGTCGGTTCACGTAGCCCCGACTTCTGTTGCTTTCCATTAATTTTACCGTCATCACAGGTGGCAGAACAACGGCAACTGCTAATTACTCTCTCTCCCTTTCCCTTTCTTGCCCGTTTGCTCTCAGCAAAAGAAAGTCAGTAAATTCCCCAATTCCCCTTCTCCAGCCCAGAATCATCCACCAGGAGGCAGAGGCGCGTGGGAAGCAAGTTATTAGACGATGGCAAGACAGAGCAATTTGCCTGCACATATGCTCGCTGCCTGGTGGAGCCGTTTGCTGCCGCTGCTCCTCCAGCCTGGCACGGCGGCTGCGAGATGCTCTGCCTGCGAGATGCTCTGCCTGCATGACGCTCTGCCTGCGAGATGCTCTGCCTGCTGGATGCTGTCTGCATGATGCTCTGCCTGGCAGAGGCAGGCAGCAGCTCGAGGCAAGAGGAGAGGATGGGACAGCTTTCCCCCACCATCGCTGAGACATCAGGAAGCCTTCTTTGGGCTACTGAGACATCAGGAAGCCTTCTTTGGGCTTTCAGCCCCATGCCCACAGCACCAAAATAGATGGGGACACACCCCTGGAGGTGCTGCCAAGCAGCCCAGGTCCCCTTGTGCCTTTCTCGAGAAGAAGAGCAGCAGTGTTTCAGTGGGATGAGCTGCTCTAAGGTTGCAAAGGAAAACATACTCTTAGGAGAAGGGATAAACCCAGGCCCAGGGGGTGTCAGACCCTACAGAGGCCACAAGGTCTGTGTGCAAAGATTGCTCTGTAGAGTGGGAGGGAAAAGATGCAAATGTGCAGCCCCCCTGCTGCCAGGGTTAATCCATCCCTGTGCCAAAAAACCCCGCTCACGCCTCACTGCGACACTTTCCCAGCCCTCTGCCTGGCTCTCCCACTCGCATTTGGTGACACTGGCCTGTCCCACATTCAGAAGCAAGTGACAGCCCAGGTGACATCGCTGGCCAACAAACACCCCAGGGGAAAAAAATGCTCCTCGCCAAGCAGTTATTGCTGCCAGTGAGAGAGGAGGACTGGGATTTCAGCTCCAGCTTCAGCTGCTGGGTTCCCTCAGCTAAGGGAAAGAGCAGAGGAACCGCTTCCCCAGCAGAGGACAACCCGTCCCAGCCCTGCCTGCTCCCCAGCATTGTGAGATGCCAGTGAATTTTAGGGCAGAGGTGGATTCTAGCTTTTTCTCCTTTTATAAAATGCCAATGGGACCAAACATTTCACAGAAACCCATCAGTTTTGACAAAATGTTGTTAACCCGCCCCAAAAGAGAAGCTGCGGCTCAGGCTATAGCTTTCCTCTCTGGTTCTGGGAGCAGATGGCCCCGAGGTCTCCTTTCTAAACAGGTTTTCCTTGCATTAAACCCCACACGTCTGTGATAGATTATGTAAGAGAACATAAAGAAAAACCTCTTCAGGACAAAGCAGCTGCCTTGATTTCATCACAACTGTATTCTCGATGCGGGGGTTTGGGTGGGGGCAGAGGGAGATTTTTGTCTCCTGGGAAATTTTGTTGAATTTTGCTTCTTTTCCCCCAACGAAGAGAGAGGGTTCTGTGCTTAGAACCCCAGCACTGGCTTAGCAGCTTCTTGCTAATGGGCAGTGCGGGTCACGGATGCTTCCCAGCTGAGGATCTTTGGGTGTGATGCTTGACTTCATTCGCTTTTTCCCAGCCAGAAAAACCCAGGGTGCAAACCTGATGCAAAACTGATGCCCCACTTGCAAATTCAAGCAAGGTGACAGCTTGTTCGTGTATTCAGAGCAGGGATGCAGAGCTGGCTGTGGATCTATCGCCAAAAAGGGGGATTTATGGTGCTTAGACATTTCCCTTTGTGTTCAGAGATGTTTACTGACAAACATATTGGGAGGTATTAAAACTAAATATCGGTTGAAGACCAAGATCTGCTGTCTCTGTCTGAGGATGAGGAAAGCCATAGGAGATACAGTAGAGTGGTTTTCTCCTCTTTGGGTAGAAAAAACCCATAGTTTATCTCTATTGTTTGGTTTTAAGGCAGAGTAACTTAATTTTCACCAGTGACAGGGTCCCAAGTGGCTCTGGGGATGACGCTGAGCTCATTATTTTCAAGGCCAGGTTGGATGGGGCTTTGAGCCTCGTGATCTAGTGGGAGGTGTCCTTGCTTTGGCAGAGGGGTTGGAACTGGATGGGCTTTGAGATCCCTTCCAAACCAAACCATTCTATGACTTTATGTTCTACCTTTTCATACCTCTAACTATCTCACTCCTGGGTCTTTACATGTCCCACCCCTTACCCACCTTCCCTCCTAGTCAGTGGAAAGGTGCAGGAGACTCCTTGCTTTAATGCCCTCTTCTGGAAGACAAAAAGCTTCTGTGCCAGAACCTCTGCTGCCTTTACATAGTTAGTGAAGAGCTTTGTGATCTTTTGGAAGGGAAATGAACCCCCCTCCAATCAATCAGAGCCATTAAAGCAGAAGGAAGCCCTGCCGAGTGCTTCTGAATCCTGTTTGCTTGTCACAGTGGTAGGGAAAAAGCCTTGTGTGATGTTAACATGTGAAGGGAACTTAAGAAATGAGAAATCCAATATGCTTGAATTTTTCATGCCTCTTTTCCACCTCTCCCCCTAAATATTCTTTTTTCTTTTCATTTTGAGANTAAAACTAAATATCGGTTGAAGACCAAGATCTGCTGTCTCTGTCTGAGGATGAGGAAAGCCATAGGAGATACAGTAGAGTGGTTTTCTCCTCTTTGGGTAGAAAAAACCCATAGTTTATCTCTATTGTTTGGTTTTAAGGCAGAGTAACTTAATTTTCACCAGTGACAGGGTCCCAAGTGGCTCTGGGGATGATGCTGAGCTCATTATTTTCAAGGGCAGGTTGGATGGGGCTTTGAGCCCTGTGATCCAGTGGGAGGTGTCCCTGTCCATGGCAGAGGGGTTGGAACTGGATGGGCTTTGAGATCCCTTCCAACCCAAACCATTATATGACTTTATGTTCTACTTTTTCATACCTCCAACTATCTCACTCCTGGGGCTTTACACGTCCCACCCTCTACCCACCTTCCCTTCCAGTCAGTGGAAAGGCGCAGGGGACTCCTTGCTTTGATGCCCTGTTCTGGAAGACAAAAAGCTTCTGTGCCAGAACCTCTGCTGCCTTTACATAGTTAGTGAAGAGCTTTGTGATCTTTTGGAAGGGAAATGAACCCCCCCTCCAATCAATCAGAGCCATTAAAGCAGAAGGAAGCCCTGCCGAGTGCTTCTGAATCCTGTTTGCTTGTCACAGTGGTAGGGAAAAAGCCTTGTGTGATGTTAACATGTGAAGGGAACTTAAGAAATGAGAAATCCAATATGCTTGAATTTTTCATGCCTCTTTTCCACCTCTCCCCCTAAATATTCTTTTTTCTTTTCATTTTGAGAAAGCATAGAATAGAATCATAGAATGGTTTGTGTTGGAAGGGACCTCAAAGCCCATCCAGTTCCAACTCCCTGCCAAGGACAGGGACACCTCCCACTGCATCAGGGGCTCCAGGGATGGGGCAGCCACCACTGCTCTGGGCATACCCTGAAAAAAGAAACCTATGCAATTAGCTTGGACGGTGAAGACCATCATAAAATGAGTCACCGGCACATGACACGAGGCCTGGGGATGGTGAGAAGGAAGAAAGGGGGCTGCAGAAGGCATGTGCCACTACAGGGGGCAGCAAAACAAAGGATAGGAGAAGCCTGGCAGCTCCATCAGCTGCGTGGTGGAGCAAAGCAATCCAGTATTGCTCTGGCAAGGGAGTGACACACATCAGGATAGAAACACCCAAAAGGAAGGAGAAAATCCAAATGGAATCCTTGAAGTCTGCTCCACTGTAGAGGGGAACATCCCAGGCTGGGTCCAGGGATGGTGGGAAAGCCCCTTCAGGCCAGACACTTTTGTCTTTGGAGCAGAAATTTTGCAACTACCTGGTTCCTTGGCCAAAGGCATTTGTTCTGCCTTTGCACCAGAATCAATCACACAGTGAGACCCACGTGGGACGATTGCCCAGATCCTTCCCCAGATTGTCACGCTCTTTGCTTTCCTTCTCACTGTAAATATGAAAACAGGGCTATTTGTATCTTTGACATTAATTGACTTCTCAAATTAATAACTCTTCTGTGTAACTAGGAACACAATTATTGCTTTGTTGTGCTGATAGCAGCTATCCCGCCAGAAGGAATAGTTCCTACCAGCAAACTTCATTGTACTAATTAAGCTGTACGAGCTGAACAGGAGGTGGGTCGTGGTAACCTGTCCCCGGAGGTGCCTCCTCCGTTATTATCAACTGACGCTGTTCAAACCCAGAGCTGATTGCCTGCCTGTGGACACTCATAACTTCAAGGCAGGAATGATGAGCAGCGATTGCAGCAGTGGGACGGGGCTGTACCTGGTTGCTGTGAAATGACTCCATGTTGGCTCAGTCATGGGCCCTCCTGGCCACGATCTGGAGCCATGAGGCTGAGGAAGATGCTCTCTCCTCACAGAGGGTGATGACAACCCACCCCAATTTCCATTCTTCTTGCCAGCTTAGATGAAGAAAGCTCAGAGAGGAGTGGTGTTTCCTTAGGCTGGAAGACCCCATACCTGCACCCAAGAGCCCATGGCAGCAACTCTGCTCACTGCAGAGCCACCTGCTCATGCTCCACAGTGAATGAGACCAACTGAAAGCAAGACAGTGAGTGATGAGCCTGCCCACTGCAGGATTTGGCCATGGTTGGAATTCTACTCATCAATCCCTTCAGTGCCTTGTGAGTATGGATCAAGGGGTGCTTGGGACTTCCCTCAGCAAAGAGATGCAGGCAGGGAGCCCCATGCGGTGCCTTCTGCCCAGACCTACTGCAGCTGCAAGTGATGCGGGTTCTCCTGCAATTCTCCTGCAATGGCCTCACCAGCACCAACCAGCCCCTCAACTGCTTGTGTCCTTGTTTCAGCTGACTGTGGCCCCTAGAAGGGCATTGAAGACCCCAGCTGGTAGCAACCATCCCACCCACTCAAGGAGAACGTCTCACTTAAGGAGAGTCCATCCCTACGTCCCCCCTGCATCTCCAGCCCAGGCACCTCGGCTCTGGCCCCTTCTGAGCTCTGCTTCACGCTGCTGGTGCTTGAGAGGCTAACAGTGGTTACTTAAGGGTTACATAGAGACGGCGATGGAGTTGTATTGTTCAAACCATAAAAGAGTATGCAAAAAAAGCAGGAATCTTCCCATAATAGACTTTTCACTCGGCGTGCTTTGCTCGTTATGTCCCCAAACAGATGGCTCTGCCAGCTCGGTGCCAGGCCTCTTAATCCACTCCAAAGCGCCAATGAATCTCTAACCGAGGACTTGCTGCATGCAGCAAAATGTAGCAGACAGCATAACGCGGAGGCAATTGGAGCCTCTCGACGTGTAACAACATCATCAAGGCAAGAGCCGCATCGGGGAGGCATCGGAGCGGGGATGCTGGGAGGAGAGCTGTGCTACAGCAGGTGTCTGCTGCTCTGCAGGGATCAGGGGGTGTCTGGCTCCAGCCATGGCATTCCCAAACCGGAGACCAACAGAGGCCACAGGGATGAGGTAGAAAGACCATCAAGCAGCGATAAACATGGGAGCAAGTGGAATAAGCAATAGAAATTGCAACCAGCGGTGCTGAGTGCTCTTGGGTCACCTGGAGGAAATAACCTTGCATGGAGGGGGATTGCGAGAAGTTCTCAGCGCTGGGCTGGATTGAGATGTGTGGTGCTGGTGATCAAGGCAGCTGCCTTACCTGTACTGAGTGACAGCAGGGTTGGCCTTGGCGGAGCAGTGGAACTTCACAGTGTTATCCTCTAGAACTGGTTGTGGCTCCACAGACAAGTTCACCAGGGGTGGATCTGCAAAGAGGTAGAGAGAAGCCTATGAGCAAGCTGAAGGCACAGCACAGCATCCCCTGACCCACTGCCTGCCAGGCTGCTGAGGCTGGAAAGCAAAAACTGGTCCTAAGAAAACATAACAAAAGCCCTGAGACTGCTTGGTGCTGTGATATAATGTTTAGGGTTCTGTAAGACAGGCTCATGTCACGCACGCCGCTCTCATCTTGGAGGGTTTCAGTAAATAAGACAGAAAGGGTAGCCACGCACGCTATTCGATGTAGCATTTCACTTCAAAAATGTTAACGCCGGCTCTGATTCCCGTTTAAGGAAATAAACTTGCCTGCTTTGAAAAGCTCCCATTTAATATCATGCCGTGTAATGATGATCTCTTGTCTACCCGCTTACTTGAAAGTGGCATTTCTGCTCTTTCATCAGCCTAATCATCTCTGCCAAGCCCTTATTGGTGTCACAGGCCCTCCGTTTCCTCTGACTGGTGCTCAGTTTCTCTTCTCTTTTTTTTACATGATAAGCATCCAAATGCTTTAGCAGCAAACAAAACTTAGGAGAGAACCCATGAAAAAAAAAGAGGACAAAAGGATGCAATGTTTGGATGGGGAATAAGAATATCCAGGGTTGTTTAAGTTTCTAATGATGTCTGAGAGGAGGTGTTAGCCCCCCAGCTTTGGGTTTTAAGGACTGGACCTCATTTTTAGTTGCCTGAAGAACCAGTTGTCCCACTGGAGACTGCATTAAAGCTGTGGAGAAGAGATAAAGCCAGCTCATTGATGCAGCTAAAGGGGCTCTCCTGCCCTTAGGGTGGGGTTATGATGTAAGATATATAAAAACACATCCAAAAATAATAGAATCATAGAATATCAGATTGGAAGAGACCTCTACAATCATCTGGTCCAACTGTTTTAGGATGTGCTATGTATTCACTATACCAGCTGACTCTCTCCTCTTCCCAAATATCTCAACAACATCCTTCTCGGTAGGTGCATGGCAAAAGGCTGCAGCTGAGCTGTGCACCCAAGCAGATGGGGCTGGGGTCATCCCCGCTGCCCTGAGGGAAGTCAAGCTGGTTGCTACTTGTTGGCCCAGGAGATCTCCCTGAGCATCGCATGCAGGTGGGCATCCTGGAGCCCAGCGCTGGAGAAGTGGGTGAGCATCGCAAAGCTGGAGATGGCATAAGGGACATGTTTTAGTGGCTTAGGGACCTGCATTTGTGATGTCTTGGCGGGGCTTGGATAATGGCTGGACCTGACCTTAAAGGTCTTTTCCAGACTAGATGATTCTATGATGCTCAATTTACTGCTCAGATGCCGTGAAGGCATGGCTCTAATGCAGGCTCAAGGAGTGACCTTGTGCTTAATAGTGGTGAAAGCTTCCCTGCCAGCTTCTCCCTCAAATAGTTTCCTCCAGCATGGACGACACAGGGTGCTTTTGAAGAGACCTGTCTCTCTGGAAACTGCTCAGCATCTTTGCTTGAGGGTATGGGCTTCGTCTGGGCACAGGGATGCAAGGACACCTTGGTTGCCACTGCTCTTCTGGGTATGACTTTGCAAGGGTAATGGCAGTGGGTGAAACCCTGCACATGTGAGGAGCTGCCCACAAAGGCAGGGGAAGGATTGGCACAGGCAGAGCAGCAGGAGAGGAGAGCAGAAAGGCTGTGGGTGTGCCAAGAGAGCAGGACAGCATCCAAAGCAGCCCTGCCTTATTCCAGCCTGTCTCTCCCTGCCTGGTGCACCACAGGCTGGAATCAGGATAATGGAATAGTTTGGGTTGGAAGGGACCTCAAAGCCCATCCAGTCCCACACCTGCATGGGCAGGGACACCTCCCACTGGATCAGGGGTTCCAAGCCCCATCCAACCTGAACTTCAACCCCTCCAGGGATGGGGCAGCCCCCATTGCTCTGGGCAGCCTGGGCCAGGGCCTCCCCACCCTCACAGCAAAACATTTCTTCACAAGATTTCATCTCAACCTCCCCTCTTTCAGCTCAAAACCATTCCTCTCATCAGCTGGGGAAGAGGATGGACTCTTGTATGTGTCCTTGGCAGTGCCCTTGGCTGGATGAGCCTGGCAGAGTTGGGAAAAGGGAATGAAATGGGCCAGCGTGTGCCCCTGTGCCCCACACGCCGCGGAGCCTTCTCCGCTGCCGCCTCCCGCAATATTTACCCAGCCAGAGTCCCGCTTTGTTGCGAGCGAAGCCACCTGCCTTCTTGATGGGAAATTATGACGGGGAAATTATAGGTATTTTCAATTTACCCTAATCTCATTTGAAAATGTGCAATTCAAATGACAATAAAGATGGGCGCAGTTGGGAATATAAATGAGCTTCCCATACAGAACAGCCCAGAGATATATAGTGGGCTCCTAATTCATTTGCAGGCATCCTGACACTTCCCTATTGTTGTACAACAGCAGCTAATCACCTTCCTTTGTTAAATATGAATCACACTTCTCTTTAGTATCTTCCCCATTGTTTGATGGTTTAGTAGCTGTGCCTACGATTTACAGAGGAGCCTCTTTGTATTAAAATGAGCCCGGCTCCCTCCTGCACGCCAAAGGAAAAAAAAAAAAAAGAGATTAAAATGAAGAAAAAAAAAAAGAGCAAAGGAAATGAATTAAAGTCTTTGATCTCGCCTTTCACAAATGGGATTGGGCTTTCTAATATTGCAGCAGCTTCCCCGCGAGGCGGCAGGCGCCACAGAGAGCGTGGGTTGGTGTGGGCGAGGGTGTTTTGGGGTAGTTTAAAGGGGAAGAGGAAAAAAATCGAGAGACAAATTGGAACTCATCAGGATGTAATTCCACTCAGTTACAATTATAATTCCTGCCTGGCTTCTTGTAATTAATTTGAATGATAGAATCAGATAGAGCCAGCCTACGGGCATCCAGGAGGGGAGCGCGCGTGTAAACGCTCGCCTGCCCAGTACCGCACATCCCCGCGAGCACTGGGGGACCAGCAAGGCTCCTCGGCAGCCCTGCAGCCCCTCGGGCACCCCAGAAAACCCCTCGGGTCCCCCTCTTCTCAATTAGCACCTGGGAAATGATTGCTGGGGTCACAGGCTTGGGCACCGTGCAGACTCCTCTCCAGGCTCCTCTCCCCTCCAGATCCCAGAGCCCTTGCAAAGCTCTACCTCGAATCCAAAAGCAGCCTGTGGGCCAGGTGAAAAGGAATGAAGAGCTGGAAGCAGCCTAAGATGCCTCCTCAACCCTGGGCTTTCACACTACACAGTGGGAAGCAAAAAAGGGAACAAAACACTCCAGTGCTACACGGATAACCACAGCAGGAGCCCTTCCAGCCAAGAGACATTAATACAAGAGGTAGTTGCTGTTACTAGAACTGGAATATTTTGAGTTCTGGTATCACCGTGGCCCTCAATTTGCTCATCACCCTGGCCCACAGACTCTCCGCTTTCTTTCTCCTACTCCCACCTCCTGCAAAAAACACACAGATCCCTTCTTGCCATGGAAGAAAAAAAAAAAGGTGTAAAAATGAGTGACTGCCCATGTGTGTGCAGAGGCTTGGAGGAAATGGGTTTGGATAAGCAATAACCCTGCTCCTCCCCGTCCCGGCGCGCTGGATGTGCGCTTCCAGAGAGCCACTGGGCTCTGGCAGTATAAATAGTTTATGGCATATCAAACTATTAAACATGATTTTAATCCCACTTGTGATGTTCGGCGCATAACTCACAGGAGGCTGACTTTGATGTGGCTGGTGGAACGGAAATCACATTGAACAGATGTTCCAGCTGGAGTCGCTTAGTGTTCCCATTACAGACCCTGCTCTGGGTTTTTTTTTTTTTCAGTTCCTTTCTTTTTCTCCTTTTTTTTTTTCCCCTTTTGGAAGGGGAGGGTTTTATGACTCAGCTGTTTCATTGCTGCTAAGATTGGCAGGCAGTGCCTCCATGAGATTAGTGGGAGCTGAACTTCACCTTTGCATCAGCTCTAAGAGGATATTCTCCCCCACCATGCGGAGGAAATAACCCCCATCCTGGCAGCTCTTTGAGGAGTGCGAACATTTGTGATGCTCTTTTGAGTTGCAAAGGCAAATGAAAGCAGGAGGAGCGATTTACCAGGCTGCTGCTTCCTGCAAAGGATTATTTTTGGTTCCATGGGATCATTTTGCAAGGCCATCTCTTTCAAACCATGCAGCTGGGCCAGTGTTTGCTGCGGTGGGTCCAGCAGAGGTGGAGATGTGCAGGCTCTGTGGTGAAAATGGAGGAGGTTGTACCAGGCTGGGGAAAGCTCACCAGCCAACAACTGCTGCCTCCTTCCCTTTTTATTCAGAAACCATTTCTTTTTCTCCCCCAGGGTGTTGCCTCTTGGCTAAATGGTGGAAGAAGACCTGCTGGAAGGACCAGGATAAGGAATTGGCTGGATAGTTGTGCTTAAATAGTTGTGGTCAATGGCTCAGTGTCCAAGTGGAAATTGGTGACGAGTGGTGTACCTCAAGGGTTGATATTGGGGCTGTTGCTGTTCAACATCATTATCGCAGACATGGACAGTGGGATTGAGGACACCCTCAACAAGTATGATGACAACACCAAGCTGTACGGTGCAGCTGACACACTGGAGGGCAAGGATGCCACCCAGAGGGACCCTGACAGGCTGGAGAGATTGGGCTGTACCAACCTCATGGAGTTCAACAAGACCAAGGGCAAGGTCCTACACAGGGTCAGGGCAATCCCAAGCACAAATCCAGGCTGGGCTGAGAATTGACTGAGGAGAAGGACTTGGAGTGCTGGGTGAGGAGAGGCTCAACATGAACCAGCAACGCGCACCTGCAGCCCAGAAACCAACTGCGTCCTGGGCTGCATCCAAAGCTGTGGGACCAGCAGGACCAGGGAGGGGATTCTGCCCCTCTGCTCTGCTCTGGTGAGGCCCAACCTGGAGTCCTGTGTCCAGTTCTGGAGTTCTCTGCACAGAAAGGACAAGGAACTCCTAGAGTGGGTTCAAAGGAAGCCATGGAGATGATGCAAGGGCTGGAGCACCTCCTGTGCAAGGACAGGCTGGGAGAGTTGGGGCTGTTCACCCTGGAGAAGGCTGCAGGGAGAACTTAGAGCAGCTTCCAGCACTGAAAGGGGCTCCAGGAAAGCTGGGGAGGGGCTCTTGATCAGGGATTGAAGGGACAGGATGAAGGGGAACAGTTTTGAGCTGAAAGAGAGGAGAATTGAGATGAGATCTTCTGAAGAAATGCTTTCCTGTGAGGGTGGGGAGGCCCTGGCCCAGGTTGCCCAGAGCAGGGGTGACTGCCTCATCCCTGGAGGGGTTCAAGGCCAGGTTGGATGGGGCTTGGAGACCCTGATCCAGTGGGAGGTGTCCCTGCCCATGGCAGGGGTGCAACTGGATGGGCTTTTAGGTCCCTTCCAACCCAGCACATTCTATGATTCTATCACCAGGGTGGTACTTCTGTGCTGCCTGCCTTCCCTTTGCAGTCAGCCTTGCCCAGGACAGTTCCCAGGAGATTCGAGTGGCCCAGATAATGTTTTTTCTCAAGAACAATACATTTAGCTCTTCGCAAAGTGAATGCAGCCAATTTCCTACCAGGTTGGGATGGAAACCAAAAGGACTGGACATCAGCTAGAGCAGGTGCTCATATCCAGGATGAAACCCACCTCATCTCAGGCTGATTAATCCAACTTGCTATTTTCCTGTCCCTCCATCACCCACCCAGCACTGGGAAACTGATATTCTCATTAGACCCCATTAAGAACAACATACTTTTAATACCTGAATAGGATATTATTATTATTACTTTCACAGCACGGAGTATTTAATGGCTTGGAGTGGAAATTGGTGTTCTTTATTGGGTCTTTCTCTTTTCAAAGCAGATTCCAGCAGGCTCAGGGATGCAGCTCACGTCTCCTGCCCTGCACTGTACAGCGCAGCGTAATGATGTCTCCAGCTTTGCGTTGTTTGTGAGAACGCGTGCGCTTTTCCAGCTATTGTAACTGTTTGCCGGCTGTGAAATAACCCGTGCTATTATCTCATTTTATCTGGCCGGTTCTGTCAGGACATGCTACCCAGTGACCCAAGAGCCTGTTAATCTTCCGGCAGCAAAAGCTGGAAGTCTTAAATGGTGAATTTTCTGCTGTGTTTGAGTTTGTTCAGGCAGTTTTAATTGGGCTCTGGAAAGCAGCTGGCATGCTAATATCGAACACCCTGCATTTGCAAATTGTTGGTAAATACAGCTGCAGGGATTGTGCGTGCAAATAAAGCCAGGCTGGAGGGAGGTCAGGATGAGCCCGAGAGCAACAGCTCTTGCAGAGGAGGAAGGAAGAGATCTGCGAAGCAGGAATTGTTCAAGAAGGAGATTTTGCTTCACGGATTTAGAGTAAAGGGTAAATGCTGTTCTACCCCTTGGAGCACAAGTCTTATGATGAGCGGCTGAGGGACCTAGAGTTGTTTAGCCTGGAGAAAAGGAGACTGAGGGGAGACCTCATCACTGTCTACGACTGCCTGAAAGGAGGTTGTATCGCGGTGGGTGCTGGTCTCTCCTCCCAGGTCACAAGCGATATGATGAGAGGGAACGGCCTCTGGTTGCACCAGGGCAGGTTTAGATTGGACAACAAGAAGAGAGAAAAATACAAAAAGTTACCATTGAACAGCTTGTAGGACTGGAAACATGTGGTTTTGTACAAGAAATCTTAATGGGCCGTATCTCTGCTACTGGCCATGCCCAGAGATGCTTCTTGCTCAGCCAAAGCCATCTGGGATTTTATCCATGCTCCAGAGATTCCAGAGGCCTGGATCAGGGCACACAGTCTGTCCACGTGCAATGCCCACTGGCCACTCAGAGCATGGCAGCTGGTGATGGTTTTGCTCAAAACCACGGGCACAAGATGCAAAACCTGACCAGCAGCCTCTCCTGTGGTTGGTTGTGCACCAGAGAGCTCAGGGAAGATGGGGTCTTCTGACTTCACTGCATTAATAAACCAGTAAATCCCAGGAAAGAGGGATTTTCCCCAAGTCCCAGCACCCCACTCCTGACTGGGGCAGTGATGGAGACAGCAGGGAGGCTGGGATCACACATTAGCAGATCTAGCTCAGCTGGCCATGTACTCACGTTGGATATCAATGGTGACGGAGGTCTCCTTCCCACTGGGAATGGCTTTGTTGGTGGCGCGGCAGACGATGCTCTCCCCATTCTCAATGTCGGAGGGGGCGATGAAAAGGGTGCTCATAATACTCTCCCTCTTGCCATCACGGAGAAGTGTCTGTGGGTCAAGAAACAGAGATGAGAAAAGGCAGTTTCATCCAGGAGAGGGGCCCCTTCCCCTGGCTGAGTTGTGCCAGGCTCTGCACACACAACTCGTCCCTGTTTGTATGAGCTTCTCAGCCAAGCAGAGCTCTGCAATAAAAGTTCTTCTGGCTGGAATCTGCCAAGAAGCCTTTGGGGAACAGCACAGACAAATTTCACTGCACTTCCTTGGGAATTGGGCTCTTAACTCCCATCTGCTTCTCTCCAGCCCTGCTGTGTCTAGACGTGGGAGCCACAGCTCCTGCGAGATCCATGTCATCCACCATCCCCAGGGAACAGGGAACTGGGGACAGAGAGGTTTTTTGAACCTGTCACCTTCTGTGCCTACTCCAGGCAAGTGTGAAAACCAGCCCAGACCACTTTGCACAGCAATGAGAGGTGACACTGACTGCCAGTGGCATGCGACTGATCCTGGCCACGGGTCCCAGGCTGCCTTGCAGTGGTCCAGCCCAGCCCGTGATTAATCATCACCACTCTGGCTCACCTCATGCTTGTGATCACCATGATGGATACCCAAGGATGCTGGAGATCCAAAACTTGCAGCCTGGTAAAGTAGTGGTTAACCAGCTCAGCCTTGGTACCTCGTTTCTTTCCTGGCTTTATCTGACTTTGACTTCCAGCTGCAGTGCCCCCTCGTGCCTTTATCAGTGAACCCTGGGAGCCTTATCAAACTCCTAATCCTCCTGCAAGTCCTTACAGACTGTGGTCACGTCACCCTGTAGCCCTGTCTTTGGTAAACTAAAATGATTGAGCCCTCGGAGGCTCTCAAAACATTTCATGCTTTTCAATCTTTTAATGATTCTCCAGGCTTTCCTCTGACATCTCTCTGGTTTATCAACATCCTTCGAGGATCAGAAATGCCAGAAACACAGCCTCTCCCAGCCGTTGATAACAGCGGTAACGCCCATGGATATGAACATCCCGTAAAGATGAATTTTGGACTCCGCCATGCAGTTTTTCCAACTAAATCTGGATCCTTCACATTTCTACCTCACAAATGAAGACTTGCATTTTACTGAATTGGAAACGTTCGGCAGTAAGACCATTGCTTTCACCACCTGGGTTCATCACAACATAGCGTTCATGCATGCAAGTTTGTGTCTCCATCGGGTGGAAGACAAGGAACGGTGCTGCGAAACTGTCACCATAAGCAGCCCAGAAGCTGGGAAGAAGCAGCACCAAGATCTATTTGTGTGTGATTGCCAGGACCTGAGAGCACCAACAGTCCTTTGTTCCCTGATGAACTTCATCTGGGACCTCTACCCAGGGTTCTTTGGACCACAGGCTCAGGAATTATATTCAAGCTCCAGCTTTAGCTCAAGCTCTGCTTTGGGTGTCCTGACTGGATTTTCAGGCTTGACCTCAGAGATGCCTCATTACTATNGGGACATGGTTTAGTGTTTGATAGGAATGGTTGGACTCGATGATCCAGTGGGTCTTTTCCAACCTGGTGATTCTATGATTCTATGACTCTATTAATTCTATGACTTTCTGGAGATTTCTGTGCTGTGGTTGACCCTGCCTTGATCACCAAACCTGCTCTGCTCCTCTCAAAATCACAGAAACATTAAGACTGGAAAAGACCTGTAAGCTCATCCAGTCCAGCTGTCAGCCCAACCCCACTGTGCCTGCTAAACCATGTCCCAAAGCGCCATATCTACACGTTTTTTGAACCCCTCTAGTGATGATTCCACCACTGCCCTGGGCAGCCTGTGCCGGTGCTGTGCTTGTGTTTGCTTTATTGTCACCCTTCCCTTGTGAAACAGCCCCACTTTTGGAGCTGAGGCTGTGATGAGCCCCAGCCTGTGCAGGACCTTCACCCCACAGTGCCCCTGAGCTCTGGAGTAGCTCTAAGCCCTGCAGGACCCTACAATCACCCCTATGACAATAAAGACCATTCCCTGTTCCCTTCACTAGGGCTCAGGGTAAGTTCAGGGGTTTTCAAGCAGTGACAGCTGCTCCATACTCCCTGGCTGTGATTGCAGTGGGCCTGCACGTGAATCAGGTCAGGGACTGGAAATTCAAATAAACACAACCATTATCAACAAGTACAAATGGTTTCAGACAATCGGAAGCCTGCACAGTGTTTCCTCTTGGTTGACTGGAGCATCTGGATCAAACAAAATCCAAGCTGGGTTTTAGTTTTATTGAAAAAGCAGAATGAGGAAAATTGAGGAGTAATCTTTGAGGGAGCCTCAAAAGGCTTCTCTGACCCAAAAATTCAGAACTTTTCATTCAAAAATTGGCTGAATTTGGCTGTTTGTTTTTTTTTTCCTGAAGGGTGTTTTTCATTTTTAACCTTTCACAAGGTTAAGACAATCACAAAAATGGCCACGTTTGGGTTTGTTGTGTGTGGGAACTGCAGTGCTTGTGGTGACAAGCACTGGTGCTGGGTAACCCCCTCTTTGTGCCTGGTCCTGCAGCATAATTTCTCCCTTCTTCCTGCTGGGATGAGTTTGTGGAAGGACCTCTCAGGTAAGTCAGGAGAAACTGAGGTCGGGATGCCAGGAGGATGTGAAGATGCTCCCTCCATGTGGAACAGGGCTCCCATCCCTGAGAGTGGGAGGCCCTGGCCCTGGTTGCCCAGAGCAGGAGTGGCTGCCCCATCCCTGGAGGGGTTCAAGGCCAGGCTGGATGGGGCTTGGAGCCCCTGATCCAGTGGGAGGTGTCCCTACCCATGGCAGGGGTGGGACTGGATGGGCTTTGAGGTGCCTTCCAACACAAACTGTTAGATGACTCTATGAAATCTCTGTACTGTGCATGAGATGGAGCTACAGCCCAAAAAAGCTCTGCTTCAGAAGGGTATTTTTGCTGGAAATCTTTTAAAGAAAACTAAAGGAGGGGCATTCTTCCTTCTCCACCACTTGTGGGTCTGAAAGGGAGAGGCCTTCGCTGCTGGCTCCCTGGGGTCGGGTCTGAGCCGTGGAGAGGAAGGCTTGGGGTGAGCAGAGAAAGGTATAAACAACCGCATGCCAATGGCCTGGATTTTAATTAATTCCACTTGATTTGAGAGAGGGAGAGGTCACTTCTCTCTGGCTTTAATTAGTGCTGCCTCTTGCATTGCATGCAGGGAGAGGGGGCAATTTCTCCTCTGCTCTCCCCCATCGACTGCAAGGAAGCAGCCGAGTTCTCAACGTGCTTTGCAGAATGACAAGAGAGGAGGGGAAGGGGGGTCTGGCTCCTCTGCTTTTCCAGGCATGGGATGTTGCTGGATGGAGGCTTCGCAGTGGTAGCGGAGGGTGAGATGTTTATTAAAAGATCTTCAAGAGCTTGAGAGGAACGCCTTTGACTCCTGCCTTTGAAGTTTGCTTGCATTACAAATGGCTGCAAACTGACCCATTTTATGTCTCGGATTCTGTTCTTTAGAAATTTTCATTAGAAATGTCAAGTGTTCCCGAATCCCTGGCACTTGCCAGCCATCAGGCATCAATAAACAGGAGAACATGTGGGTGCCCATTCTGAGAGCACTGTTGATTGCTCTTTGATGTTTTCCTTTATGACCCAATAAAGGCTTTCTGTTTAAATTAAAAATGCCAACAACCCTGACAATTTTTCATGTTAAACTGCGGTTGGAGGAGGGGACAGATGTCACTGTAACCACTTTCTGACCCAGAGTTTCAGCTACAGCCAAGGCCAGCTCAGTGCTGGCTGTGTGCTGCTGTGCACTGTAACTCCACATCCAGGTGGGATCTGGGGGGAGAAGGTGACATAGCAGGTGATTCTAAGCTCTAAGAGGGTATAAAAAGCCAGCCAAGTTCAGAGCAGAGCCCATTTCAGTGACCCTTTGTGGTTTCTTGTTGGCATCCTCCTGTTTTACTCCCAGGCATCAGGAATGTTGTATGGGGTGATGTAGGGTGAGGATCTCAGCCCTGTAGAGCTGAAGGCTCTATCCTGGGTGTTTTGGGGCTGTGTGAAGGGGCTCCAGGAAAGCTGGGGAGGGGCTCTTGGCCAGAGAGGGCAGGGATAGGATGAGGGGGAAGGGTTTTCAGCTAAAAGAGGGGAGACTGAGATTAGGTTTTAGGAAGAAATGTTTTCCTTTGAGGATGGTGCTGCCCTAGCCCAGGTTGCCCAGAGCAGTGGTGGCTGCCCCATCCTTGGAGGGGTTCAAGGCCAGGCTGGATGGGGCTTGGAGCCCCTGATCCAGTGGAGGTGTCCCTGCCCATGGCAGGGGGTGGAACTGAAAGATCTTCAAGCTCCCTTCTGACCCAAACTGTTCTATGTTTCCATGAAGAGCAGTGCCTGGCCTGGTACACCTTTGTGAAGAGAGGAAAGAGCACCGCGTGTCCCCCTTGCCCCATCTTGCCTCACCTTGGAGTAGGTGGCTCCATTGATGACTTCTCCTTTCCGCATCCAGATGATGGAGGCTGCTGGCTTGGCGTTGTCTGCATGGCAGGTCAAGTTGAGGGGATCTCCTGCTCTTAAGCTGATGATGGGTCCCCCCATAATGATAGGATCGTCTGGAGGAACTGCAAGGAAATAGCACAGAGAAGACAAAGTCACTTGGTAACGTTAAATCAAGCTTTCTGGTGTTACCTGTGGGGTTTGTGACCTCTCAAACTTCTGCAACTGGCTTTGATGGCACCTTGCAAGCCGATCTCACCATAGCACCGCTGGCTTGGCTGTTGCTGCTTGCAAAGCTGTGTCCTGGACTTGAACTACAGCAGCAGCTGAAGTTTAAAGGGGACACAGGCCAGGGGTTGCCCGAGCTTTGCAGTGACATGAAGGATCAAGCCTGTGGTAAAAAAATCCACCAGGGGCTACTAAATATTCCAAACCCCTTCTGGCCCAGAGCTACAAACTGAGCAACGATGGAGAATATTTGGAATAAAAAAGGCTTGCAGGCCCTGCTCTTCTATTCCTCCCCAGGTGAATATAACCGGCTGCTGCTGGACATGGGCTAGAGGGCTTGGAGAGGCTTTGGTTTGACCCCCAGTCCTCTGACTGCAAATAGGGAGGTAGGTGAGGGTGATTCAGAGGAGCAAGGAAGGGGAGCTGGGTTTGGGCTGTTAACTATTACTCTCAGGGGGAGAACAGCTTATTATGGGCATCAGGGATGTAGTTTTGAGGGCTCCCTTGTCAGCCCTCCATCACAGAGGGATGGAGGAGCCCCTGCACACTCCCTCACCCTGCTTTGATTTCCCCATTGCATTCGCTCATCATCTGCACTTCTGTCTCTGCACAAAAGGCTGAGACCTCTTATTCAGTCAGACTCCCTCTCACCACATTGTCTTTTAGGCACCTCCCTCTGTGAAAGCAGATTTTGCCTGGGGTATCAAGGAGGCTTTTAAGATCTCAGCCTTCCTTTTAAGCCACCTCAGCCTGACAGCCTGTGTGAGGCTGTTTAGTGTTTTGGAAAGGACTTTATGCCAGAGACAAGGAGGCGTGGAAACAGGGAAGCTGGAGATGAGGGGTATCTAAAAATGGTCTTCTCTGTTGTGACTAGTTCTTGATATCTGGCATCTCTGATAATGGCACCTACCTTCAGGAAAGTAAGATGGAAAATTCAGCAGGAGAGAGGGACTGCCCTTTCATTCTACAGAGGACCTTTCATCTCTGCTACTGTGATAAAGTCTGCTCTAGTCAAGACCTGCTCTGAAGACGGAGAGGTCTGCAGAAATGTCAGTCCAGCTCTCCCCAGCCAGATCCTGTGGGTAACTCAGCCCAGCTTTGGCCCAGGTTGCCCAGAGCAGTGGTGGCTGCTCCATCCCTGGAGATGTTTGAGGCCAGGTTGAAGGAGGCTTTGAGTAACTTGATCCAGTGGGAGGTGTCACTGCTCGGGGCAGAGGGGTTGGAACTGGATGATCTCTGAGGTCGCTTCCAACCCAAACTGTTCAATGATTCTCAACTAGATCCTTTGGGCAACCAGATGTAGGTGTTGCTACAGACAGACATATCCAGCCACCTCATGGCCTGTTTCAGCAGCTCCGGGGATGCACAGCGCTTTGGGAAGTCAGCAGAAATGTGGAGGACACAGTGGGAAGGCAGCCTCTCTTGCCCAAACAGAACTCATGCTAGTAAAGGGCATAGGAAGAAAAGGTTGCTTCACACCCAGCTCAAGAAAAACCCTTCTACCTTTCAGTATCCTTACTGAGAGGATGCAGCTGGGGGAAACCTGACAGTTTTCCACCAATCACAGAATCACAAGGGTTGGAAATGACCTCTAAGATCATCAAGTCCAACCATCAACACAACACCAACATACCTCCTATAGCGTGTCCCCCAATGCCAAGTCTACATGTGTTTTGAACCCCTCCAGGGATGGAGGCTCCACCACTGCCCTGGGCAGCCTCTGGCAGGGCCTCATCACTCTGTCACCAAATAAACATTTCCTAATATCCCATCTAAACTTCCCCTGGTGCAACTTGAGCCTGTTTCCTCTTGTCCTGTCCCATCTTACTTGGGAGAAGAGCCCAGCACTCACCTCACCACAACCTCCTTTCTGGGAGCTGCAGAGAGCACTGATGTCCCCTGTGGAGCTGCTTTTGTTGCACATCAGTGCTGTCACCCCCTCCCCAGGCTGGCTGGCACCAGGCTGAGCCGCACAAAGTGAATAGCAAAGTTGGCCAGAGACCTCTCCCAAATTCCCACGTGTATCCCTGCTGCTACTCCTGAGCTGCTACAGCTTTTTCAGCTGGTGGAGGAATCTTTAAAGCCTCCTCATTGGCTCATCCAGCACTGGGCTGGGCTCAGGAGATGACAGGGTATTATGCTCCCTGACAATTCAAAGGTGGCTGCCTGCAGCAGCAGCACAGGATTTGTAGGCAAGGCAGATGTTCTGGTTGCACACCAGGCTGGTCACACACACGTCTGCCAAGCACTGTGAGCAACGGGATTTTTCAGCTCAGTGGGTGGAACCCAGGAACTGGGGGAAAAAAGCTTTTTACAGGGATCTGAAATGGACAATTTTTTTTTCTCAGGCTACAAGCATGAAAAAAATATTGAAAATGTATGGTTTGGGTTAGTTGAAATGTCAGCCCCTGAGAAATGACAATGTGGAAAATGCTGCTTCATTCTGATGCTCTTTAGCTATTACAGGAGTACTTCTTTCCACCTTTTTTTTTTTACAATCCCCCTTTCATTTCATTTTACACTGTTTAAAAAAAAAAACAACTCTGATATTTTTCAATGGTTTTTTCCTCCTCTCACTGAAGCCATTAATTGAATTTGACCTCAACTTGTAAAATACAGGAAATTCATCTTGTGGAGCAGGGGAAACACCAGCCCACAAGCCTTTCTCTGAAGAGCACCTTGGAATTAAATGAAGAGTCTTTTATGGTGGGGCTTTAAATTGGGAGGGAGAAGAGTTAGATTGGAAATTAGGAAGAAATTCTTCATGATGAGCACGGGGAGGCCCTGGCCCAGGTTGCCCAGAGCAGTGGTGGCTGCCCCATCCCTGGAGGGGTTCAAGGCCAGGTTGGATGGGGTTTGGAGCCCCTGATCCAGTGGGAGGTGTCCCTGCTCATGGTGGGGGTGGGACTGGATGGGTTTTGAGGCCCCTTTCCAACCCAAACCATTCTATGATTATTATTCCATGTCCTGTGCCATTGACTCACTTCTCAAGCCTTTCATTTTTTTTGCACCTAATGGGTTAAATTCATCCCCGTAATGCAGTCCAGCCTGCCCCTTACTGCCCATGAAATCTAGGGGACATAGTGGCACTGGGGACGACCTCAGGCACAGAACCACTTCTCTTAAAATCTTGTTTTCTAAACTCCTGTTTTCCTTCAGCTTCCCTCTGTTGGCTTAGCAGTAAGACCTGGGGAGGTGCTAAAGGAGAGAAAGAGGAGAGAGACTGGTCCTGATGATGTCTTCCCAAGTAAGTGGTTTTCATCCCCCAGTTATTCATGTAGCCGTGAATTATTGATGGTCTCCAGGCTCACTAAACCAGGGGATCTGATCGGGGAGGAGAGGGTCTGATGAATAGGAATCAGCGATGTCTCCCATCAGCTCTCACTTTTGCAAAATGAAGGATTGATGTATTCGTTCCCCAAACTCCAGCCTGGAAAGGAGGAGGAGGAAGAACGAAAGATAAAAAGAAGAGAAGAAGAAAGTCCTGAAAGCAAGAAGCCAGTAGCATAGAGCCATGATCCATTATTCATCCCCTGAGCTCCCAGGATTGGTTACCATTATCAGGCACCACTACGGAATCTGGTCTCCTAATTTTTAATCATGTAGATAGCGAAGTGCTAGCCTTTCTGATTAATTCAGGGATATAAATAGGAAGCGTTGTTTGGGGTCGTATGTGTGGGTTTCTTCTTGACAGTAAAGAAAAATGTAAAGGTTAACTCGAGACTGGCAAAGAGGATGAAAGAGAACCAGGAACCGAGCACAGGCTGCCACCAATGGCTCAAGCCCACAGGAACAGGAGCAAGCCAGAGAGGGATGACATGGAGTCCAAAAATGCTATTCCCAAACTGGATGTTGCCCTGAGACCCGGGGCAGGTGGTAGAATGCCCCAGCAGAAGGGCTCCTGCTCCTCACAGTGCACTCAGGACCTCAATTTGGAGAATTCTTCTGTCCTTCACTGCAGGCAAAACTTCTCAGAGAAACCATGACACATTTCTCCCCGTCACACCCCAGACTTTGTGACAAAACACAGGGCTTGTTGTGTATTTTTAAACCAGCCTTGGACAGGAATCAATCTGTTCTTGAAGGCTGTGGGCTGCTCGGATGTGTAAGAACAGCCTGGGGTCTCTACTCCTTGCCCTTTGGAGAAGCCCAATTTATAGCACATCAGCATAAAGAAATACAAATAAATGAGTGTTGCTCTTGGGCTGTGCATTCAGCAACTTCTTAAATGAGTTGGCTAGGTAGAGGCTTTCCTACCTACAAGTCCCACCCTGCAAGCCTTAACTATGTGATTAATCAAAGAGCCCACACAGAATTATTCAGTGTTGAACTAATACCCCAGGCTAACACTGCAGCTTTGGCCAAGAAAGAACAGAGTCTCGAAGTGCTCCTGGCAGCTGGGCAGCATCGTGGTGAGCAGGCAGAGCCTCAATTATTAGCAATATTTATTGAGATAACAGGATCCTCCAGGCAGAAGTCAGCTCCTGGAAGTGGAGAAAGGAAAAAGCCCTCCAGCCATCAGCACTTTTTCCTAATTAACGCTGATTGCTTATAGTTGTTGTCATGGCTGGTAACTCCTTGCTGCTGGATCTGTGGGACAATACTCCTTTTCTTGTGGTGGTGTTAGGGGATTCAAAACCAAATGATCACTAGTGGGGAAGGGCTGGAGAGGCAAACAGGGAGAAGCCCCTGTTAACACACTGGAGGGCAGGGATGCCATCCAGAGGGACCCTGCCAGGCTGGAGAGGTGGGGCTGTGCCAACCTCATGGAGTTCAACAAGAACATGGACAAGGTTCTACACAGGGTCAGGGCAATCCCAAGCACAAATCCAGGCTGGGCTGAGAACTGACTGGGAACAGCCCTGAGGAGAAGGACTTGGGGTGTTGGGGGTGTTGAGAAGCTAAACATGAGCTGGCAAAGTGCACTCGCAGCCCAGAAACTAACTGTGTCCTGGGCTGCATCCAAAGCTGTGGGACCAGCAGGGCCAGGGAGGGGATTCTGCCCCTCTGCTCTGCACTGGTGAGACCCCACCTGGAGCCCTATGTCTAGTTCTGGAATTCTCAGCACAAGGAGGACATGGATCTGTTGGAAGGAGTTCAGAGGAGGCCACGGAGATGATCCAAGGGCTGGAGAACTTCTGCTATGAGGACAGGCCTGGAGAATTGTGGTTGTTCAGCCTGGAGAAGAGAAGGTTCTGGGGAGACCTTAGAGCAGCTTCCAGCACTGAAGGGGGCTCCAGGAAAGCTGAGAAGAAGCTCTTGATCAAGGTGTGCAGGGGTAGGTTGAGGGGGAAATGTTTGAAGCTGCAAGAGGGGGGATTGAGATGAGAAAAACATCAGGGAGAAACGTGTCCACTGAGCAATGAGTTCATGTGGGCAGGGCACGGCAAATGCATTGCTTGTTTTCCCTATGGGCTCTGTGGCACTCAAGGCTCTGGGGTCATCTCACACGTGTTAAGCCAACAGCAGTGACCAGAAGATGCTCTTAATAATCACAATAAGCTACAAGCTGTTGGGAGGTGCTTTCCAGCCCCAAAGCTAAGCCTAAGAGGAGACTGAAAGCATTCTGAGCCCTCTGCACTGGTTTGCTGACAGCCCTTGGTGGCCCAGCTGCCTTCCAGCGAGCTGGCACTTGGCAAGAACACGAGGCCCCATGGAGAGGATGAAGCCAAGCTGAACAAGGAAACGTTTGCTCCTGCATTTTGTCTCTACAGTAAGGAAAGTGTGAGGAGCCCCAGGGAGGCAGCCTGGAGGGATTTGGCTGGCTCAGCTGACCCTCTCATGCAGTGAGGGTGGATGTAGAAGCTTCACTCTGGTGCGGCGAAGTGTTTGTGTATTCAGACACCGCATCCAGGCTTGTCAGAGAGGCGTGTTTGCCTCTTGTAGACAAGTCAAGCTTATGAGGGCATCAGAGTACTTGCTCTGGGTGACTGGACGCAGGCACCACCCTGACCTGCACACAGCTGCTTGCTGTGTGGAAGCTCTCGCAATACAAACCCTGCAGAAAGTGTTCTCCTTTATCAATCCAACCTCTGCTCCATGCTGGGGCAATTCTGAGATCAGGTTTTCTGGCTGGCAAGGCGCTCATGAAAGGAGGAGGCTTTGATTTGAAGCCTCTGTGGTCTCTTTGCCTCTCCAGGAAGATGCCGCCCTGCTCCAAAAGCAGGAGAAACCTGCCCTCTGCAAGGGGTCAATGTAGCAAGACTGGCAGGGTATGACTTCAACAATAAGCTCAGTGTTAACGATGTTCAGCAAAATGATAAGTTAATTAGCTGCTTTATCACTTCGGAGCACCACTTGGGACTGGCACATCCTCTTCCTTGCTCAATAGCTGCAGGGAACTGACTCCTCTTTGAAGCCAACATCTACCTTCCCCTGCAGCCTCGGGGTGTTCTGGAGATGCTGAAGGGCTTTGGTCACACTCATGCACGTCTACAACTATCTGAAAGGAGGTTGTAGTGAGGTGGGTGTTGGCTTCTTCTCCCAAGTGACAGGTGACAGGACAAGAGGGAATGGCCTCAAGTTACACCAGTGCAGGATCAGATTGGACATTGGGAAAAGTTTCTTCCCCAAAAGGGATCTTGGGCACTGGCAGAGGCGGCCCAGGGAGATGGTGGAGTCACCATCCTTGGGATGTTTAAAAGACAGGCAGATGAAGTGCTTAGAGATCTCATTTAGTAGAGGACAGGTACAGTCAGGCTTGATGATCTCAAAGGTCTTTTCCAACCAGGTGGTTCTGTGGTTCTATACTGAATTCCATCTGGAACAATCAAACATTTAGAGAAAGCTGTGGAGGTGATAAAATGTGGCATTCCTAGCAGGTGAATTCAGGAGATGGACTCATTTAATTTGGCAAAATGAGGATTGGGAGACTCTGGCTGCAGCAAAAGAGCTGGGGAAAGGCTGGGAGATGAGGTAAAAAGCAGAAAAAATTGTACAGTGGGGAAGGAAAGAGGTTCTCTGTTTCATCTCATACCTAGGATAGGTTCCCAGAGGAGGAAAAGAAGAGAGAAAACAAAACTGCTTTTAGGATGGAGCTTGCTACACTGGCTAAGACAATCCTGTTCCAGGGACTGTGTTCCCAGCAGCAGTTTGTCAGCAGACTGCTTAGGGTCTCACTGTATTATCAAGCCTGAGGGCTACATATTGTGAGACCCTAAACCACTGCAGAGCGGCTTACAGCTACATGAATGCTTAGCTTTTCATTTATCAGGACTTCACACATTTAGGATTCAGATTTCAAACAGCTCTTCAGAGCTAGGAAGGATATAAATGGGCTCTTAGGTAAAAATGGGCTCTTAGGTAAAAATGGGCTCTTAGGTTCAATGCTTTAAAGGCAGAGATTTTGCTGTGTCATAGAATTATGGAATGGTTTGAGTTGGAAGGGACCTTAAAGCCCATCCAGTTCCAACACCTCCCACTGGATCAGGGGCTCCAAGCCCCATCCAACCTGGCCTCGAAGCCCTCCAGGGATGGGGCAGCCACCACTGCTCTGAGCAACCTGGGCCAGGGCTTTTCCACCCTCAGTGTGAAGAATTTCTTGCANTTAAGATTGTGCTCCCTTGGCAGGTAAGGAAAAAGGACCGATACCGATACAGAGTAAGGGGATTGAGTTTGTGAAGGGGATCAGTTGCAGGGCTGAGCCCTGACTCCAAGTCAACCAGACTTTCCTTTGCATCCGACATTTGAAACCTGGAGACCGCTTCTGCCTGCAGGCTGCTCAGCAGGATGAGGTTCAGCTCTTCCGCAAGGAAAATAATTGGTGAAGCTGCCCATGTCCAACATAATGGGGGTTGAAATAATGCAGTTGGTGATGTGCGTCATCAATTCAGAGGCCACGCTGGCTGCAATGCCGATGCTGGCATTGTGTACAGCCCCACACCCGTGTGCTGCCAGCCCCTGGCCCTGCTGAAGTTGGCATGGGATGGAAGGCTGGTCGTTTGGAGGATGCCAACATAACTGGTACCCTTTCTGCATCTCTCTCACGTCAAGCCCTGACAGAGTTAGGAAAGGTTGCAAATAGGCACTTGTATGGCAATTGCCTGGTCCATGCAATATTGGGGAGCTTATGAGCTGCTCCGGAATCTTTGCTTGGTCAGGGAGGGACAGCAAGAGGTCCTCTGCTGTCCTTTCAGGTCCAGCTCACATCTACCGCAGTGCAATGCTGCTCTGCTGCCTCATCCTTCTCACCAAGCCAAGGTTGCTGAGCCTGGACAGCCTGAAAAATGCAGGGCAGCTACGGGTGCCCTCAGAAAGGCACCTGGCTGCTGCGGAATGAAGAAGGAGAGGAAACAGATGCAGACGAACAGCACAGCCTGGGGAAAACACGCTGAAAAATAAATCAAAAGAAACAAGGGGAGCAGGGAGAAAAATAGTGATGAAAGTTTAAATAGTGCATCTCTTTCTCAGTCCTATTTGTCTTGTGGCACTTCAGCGTGTGGGTGTGTGGGCTGCCAGCACTGCTGCCTCCTCTCTTCATCCCAAGCAGACGCACAGCGATGCTGACCAGGGAGGCAGGAGAGGGGGCAGCTTAGTATTCCTGCACCCTGTTTCCCTCCTGCCTGTCTCCACAGCTCAGTGTGATGCATAGACCCTCCTCACATTAAACAGCTCATGGGAAAAAAACCCCAGCTAATATTTTCTACCTTCCCTTTTGTTTCCCCCTAATGATTTATCTCTGTTTTCATCCAGCCACTGAAAGTCCTGTATTTTCCAGATTTCAGGCTGGGTTTCTCTGCTGGAGAGTGCAGATTCCTCAAACCCCGACAAGCTTTGCAGAGATGGCTTCATTTCACTGCAGCAAAGCTCTCCCCAAACTCACCAGCTCCACTTTCCTATTCTCTGTCCAGAAGGGGTTGATCTGCCACCAAACCCCTCTCCAAGTCATTGGAGGATTATCACTGTATTATTCTTTGCTTTTTCAAGCTGAGCAAGGGGTTAGGTCCCAGATTTTTTCCTGAAGTGTGTTTTAAATATTTGATTTTCTTGTTCGACCGGAATTAACCCAAAATTCAGATTTCTGAAATCCTTTGTGAGCCCTGGCTCTGGGCAGCATCCGTTGTTGGAGCAAACATGAGTAGATCTGACAGAGGATAAACGAGCATTTGTATTCTACTGGAAAGCTTTTAATACGAGGAGGAAAAAAAAAGAGTTTTGGCAAACCCCTCTGAGCTGTAACAAAGAGCCAGCAGCTTGGCACACAGGCAGACAGGTAGCTGGCCACGTATTGATTGCCTACTTGAAATATTCTCACTGCAAAGACTCAGAAACTCAACGTTTTCTCTTCCAGTTGAAAGGGAAACACAACCCCAGCAAAACCATTGCATTTGCCTGTTCCTCCTTTAATTCACCCAATCAAGTTGGTGTTTGTATGGATCAAGTCAGGGTCTGGAGAACAAGTGTTATGACGAGGGGCTGGGGGACCTGGGAGTGTTCAGGCTGCAGAAAAGGAGGCTGAGGGGAGACCTCGTTTCTGTCTACAGCTCCTGAAAGGAGGTTGGAGCAATGTGGGTGCTGGGCTCTTCTCCCAAGTGACAGGCAACAGAACAAGAGGGAATGGCCTCAGGTTACACCAGGGGAGTTTAGATTGGATATTAGAATCATAGAATCATAGAATCACTAGGCTGGAAAAGACNCTCCTTTCAGGTAGTTGTAGAGAGCAATGATGTCTCCAGTGTTTCTCTTAGGAAACATTTCTTCACTGAAAGGGTTCTTGGCCGCTGGCAGAGGCTGACCAGGGAGGTGGTGGAGTCCCCATCCCTTTAGGTGTTTAAAAGAAGGGCAGACAAGGTGCTCAGGGATATTGTTCAGTAGTGGACAGAGACGGTTAGAATCAGTGGTCTCAAAGGTCTTTTCTAACCAAAGAATTCTATGATTCTATGACAATAGCTACTGCTGAGCCATAACTCACGTCCTCAAATCTTCAAAGGGAGCTGTTTTTCTTGGCTTCTGTCTGTGACATGCTGCCCTGTCTCTCCTTGAACAGAAGGGTATAGTGGATGCATGACCCACAGTGATCGTGAGTGTCATGGCTCCAAGTGTGGCTGTCATGGGATGGAGGAAGGTCAGGGTACAGCTGCCCAGTTGTGTCAGAATGGAGACAAATTACCATAGAAACACAGAATTATTGAATGGTTTGGGTAGGAAGGGACCTCAAAGCCCCTCCAGTTCCACCCCTGCCATGGGCAAGGACACCTCCCACTGGATCAGGGGCTCCAGGCCCCATCCAACCTGGCCTTGAACCCCTCCAGGGATGGGGCAGCCACGACTTCCCTGAGCCCAGGGCCTCACTGCCCTCAGTGTGAAGAATTACTTCTATATGTCTGATCTAAATCATCCCCTCTCCACCTTAAAACCATTCCCCATTGTACTCTCTCCATGCCCTTGTAAATTATCCCTCTGCAACTTTCTTGCAGGCCCCCTTCAGGTACTGGAAGCTCCTCCAAAGTCTCTGTTATCTGCCCAACTGGCCTGGTTCACCACCGTAACAGCAATCGTACAGGGAAATGTGTATCCAAGTGGGGAAACTGAGGCATGGATAGTCTATGTGGTCTGCTTAATGGAAGTCACTCTTAATCCCAGGCCTTCCCAGTTAGATCAGGCATCTCCCGGCATCCCAGTGCTGAGTGCTGGTCTGACCCCATCCTCTGCAGAACAGAGGGCTGCGGGCTGCGTGTCCTTCATGGGTACGTGGGGCTCCATGGAAGCTGCAGCATCTTCAACAATGCCGCACTGAGCTTCAGTTTAAGGCCCCTTTGGGGGTGATGCTAAAACTAAGCAGCTCAGCCTTGTGCTAATCTGTCTCGAAGGCAACAAACACCACATAGCTTGTCAGCCGGCGGGCATGGAGACGGAGCAGAGACCTGGTGGATCAAGTCACCAGTCCCACAGGCACCAGGGCAAGTTCCTCCAAGCACATTTCTCTCTCTGACAGTCACAAACCACCTCAGGTAGCCTCCCACAAATGGAAATACAGAGGGCTAAAGCAAATGACTGCAAAGGGACCGGTGGCACTGCCTGTCTCCTGTCTCCCCTCAACTGTAGGACATGCCTGAAGTTTCTCCTGGAAGGGGGGACAGGCAGAAAAATCATTATCTACCAATGTAGGCCAGCACCCCTGCCTCCTCCTCCTCCTCCTGTGCGTGGTTCCTGGGTGCAGACTGACAGATCAGAGAGTGCAGGCAAAAAATGGAATTCGTTGTTTTCCCCATATGTCAGATATTTTCAAATGGTTTGAAAAAAAAAAAAGAGAAGAGGATTATTTCTGTTCATTAAAAAAATAAAAAAGAAAGCAAAAAAGGAAGAATGTGCGCTCCAGAGCACAGCCCGTGAGCTGCCCCCTCTGCCAGCCAGCTGGAGAGAGCTGCTCTGAGATCTCATCTGCTGCACGATGGGATGGGAGAAATCCTGCTTGCTCCAATGAGGTTCAAAGGTCCAAGTCTCCTCTAAGCCCCAGCGTTGTCTGCTTCTCACCGACAAGCAGGGTGCAGCCTCATTACTGAGAGCAGAGTGCTGAGTGCCTGCCGTGCTTTCTTCAAATTTATGGCACTGAGGGAAACTGGAAATTAAAGCCTGTTGTGTGCTTGCCCCAGTGTGCCTGCCTGGCACGTGTCCCCATCTCCTGGGTGCTGTGGGTCCTGTAGAAACCAGGAGGTACCAGGAGGATGCCGAGATGCATGGCACAGGTGGCAGAAATGGTGATGTGAGCTCGCAGCCCAGAGAGCCAAACCGTGCCCTGGGCTGCATCATGAGAAGTGTGGCCAGCAGGGGCCAAAAGAGGGGATTCTGCCCCTCTGCTCAGTTCTTGTGAGCCCCCACCTGGAGCCCTGTGTCCAGTTCTGGAATCCCCAACACAAGAAGGAAGTGGAACTGTTGGAACGGGTCCAGAGGAGGCCACGGAGATGATGCGAGGGCTGGAGCACCTCTGCTGTGAGGACAGGCTGAGAGAGTTAGGGTTGTTCAGCCTGGAGAAGGCTCTGGGGAGAACTTAGAGCAGCTTCCAGTGCTGAAAGGGGCTCCAGGAAAGCTGGGGAGGGACTTTTTACAAGAGCCTGGAGTGACAGGATGAGGGGGAATGGCTTTATATTGGAAAGGGAAAGATTTAAATTAGACATTAGAAAGAAATTCTTCACACTGAGAGTGTGGTGACCTTGGCCCAGAGCAGTGGTGGCTGCCCCGTCCCTGGAGGGGTTCAAGGCCAGGTTGGATGGGACTTGGCGCCCCTGATCCAGTGGGAGGTGTCCCTGCCCGTGGGACTGGATGGGCTTTGAGGTCCCTTCCAACCAAAACCATTCTAGGTTTTTATGATTCTGTGTCTAGGGGTTTGATTACCTGGATCCATCCTGAGGCTGCAAATGCCTTGACCTCTGTTAGCCAACAGGTTTGTGCTACCCTAACAGCCAGTGTTGGGCCCTTTCAGGGACAGGAGACCCAGCACAGTGAAGCCCAGAATCCCAGAACGGTGGCTTTGGAAGGAACCTCAGGAGCTCATCCAATCCAACCCCCTTTAGAGCAAGGTCACCACCAGCAGGTTGTACAGGAATACATGCAGGTGGATTTGGCTCTTTCCAGAGAAGGAGACTCCACCCTCTCCCTGGGTAGCCTGTTCCAGTGCTCCAGGACCCACACAGGAGAGAAATTTTTCCTCATATTCAGGGCGGGCTTCCTCTCCTCCAGTTTGTGGCCACTGCAACCTTGTCCTGTCACTGGGCACCACTGGACAGAGTCGGCCTCATCCTCTGGATCCCAGCCCCTTAGATATTGATCAGCATTGATGAGATCCCCTCTCAGTCTTCTCCTCTCCAGGCTGAACACGTTCAGGACTCTCAGCCTTTCTTCCTAAAAGAGATACTCCAGTCCCTTCCTCATCTCTGTGGCCTCTCTCTAGTTGTTCCTTGTCTTTCTTGAGCTGGGAAACCCAGCACCAGACACAGTCCTCCAGATGGGACCTCCCCAGGGCAGAGCAGAGGGGCAGGAGAACCTCTCTAACCTGCTGGCCACACTCATCTCCATGCATGCCAGGACACCACTGGCCTTCTGGGCCATGAGGGCACATTGCTGGCTCATGGCTGGCTTGTTGTCTACCAGGACTCCCAGCATCTTCTCCACTAAGCTGCTTTCCTGATCTCCCGAGGTGCAGGACGCTGCGCTTGTCTTTGCTGAACTTCATGAGGTTCCTCTCCCCCCAGTCCTCCAGCCTGTCCAGGTCTCACTGGATGGCAGCACAGCCTTCTGGTGGATCAGCAACTCCAGTTCTGCATTTCCCTTCAGACGGGCCTTGCTGGGAGCCTGGTACACCAGCAAAGCAACGAACGTGTAAGGTAACAAACTGGAAACGGAAGGAGAACCCTCTCCTCTGGTATCGAGACATGGGAGGGCATCACCTTTTAGTGCTCAGAGCCAGGAGAAACTCCCCTTCTCAGTCTACAACGGGGAAAGACAGTGGGTGGGACATGCCCTATAGATTGCATAACCCTTCCCCACTCCCTGCAGGGGAAGGATAGCAAGGGGAATCTTGCTCTTTGAGCCTTGCTGCTTCCCCAACTTTAGTCCTTTGGACTCCTACTTGGTTTTCAGGGGTGAAAAGAAATAAAAAGGTGCTTGTGCTTCTAGCTCAGGAGCTGCTTTTGGTTGTGGTGGCCCTGACGCTGCTGCAAACACTCAGTCCCAGGGTCTCTCTGCCCTCGCCTGTGTGGGGACATTTCCCAGCCTTGCCCAGCTGACGTTTGCAGGTGCCTGGCTGCAGCCCTGAGCCTTGGGTGACAGGAGCCCTGCCTGCTCCCACCGATGCTGGGCACTCTGTCACTTGATTGAGAAATCACAGGCAAACCTTGGCATGCCTTGACTGCAATTTGAAGAGGTTTTTTTTTCTGCTTTGGGTCTGGGAAGATTGATTTATTTTTTTTTAAAGGTGAAAGGATGTTTTTTCTTTTTTTTTTCCCTCTTTTTATTTTTTTTTTTTCCTAAAGGCCACAGCTTCAGCACTTGCTCCCCTTTAAACAGCACCCATCTCCAAGACACATGGCTATTCCTGTTTAACTCAGCTCCAGCCCATGGCAGAAAGCCTGGATCTGACTGCTGGGATCTTAGGCCAGGCTGGGAAAAATGCCCTCCCTGGCCCTGCCCATGCCCAGGACAGGAGCCATTACTGCCTCTCCCCATGTGCATTGTGGCTGTTCCTTTGTTGCTGTGGTTTTTGTCCCCGGCTGTTCGCATAGCAAGCAAATGAAGGCAAGGAAAGGACAAAGATGTTTCATCCCTGTTAACTTCAGGTGCCTGGGAAGGGTGGTGTGCAGGGTCTTAGTCTGCTGTCTGTGCTGTTCTCCGTGGACATGCTGGGTTAGACTCACCAGCCACCAGGGAAGCTCCTATCTCGCCTCTGCAGCTTGGCAGCAATGACAAGAAGATTGAGAGAAGCTCGGTTCACTTGACCGTCTGCATTTGGGAAGAGATACTTGTTCCCAAGGACTGAGCACTTGACTTCAGCACAGGCTGAGTTTGAAGGGATGGAGAGGCTTCTGGGACACTAAAGTTGTGAGCTGTTAGCTCCACAGGCTAATGTGGGATCAGATGAGGGTAGAAGGATGCAGGTAGCTGCCTACAGCTCATCTCTATGCTGGGGCTGTTGGATAGCAAGTACAGCCATTCTGATCTATCAGCCCGGGCAGGACAAAGCTCCTACTTGCAGGTCAGCAATTGGAAGTGCTTGGAGATCCCTCCTTCCTAGGTAGGAACAGGCTGTGCATCATGTTAAGTGAAGCTTTTTCCAGCCTCCATCAGGGGAGATTCCCGTTCGTGCTGCTGCAGAGGAATCCAGGGCAGCTCATGCCAGGGAGACCCATGTGGGAGATGGAAATACGGTGCTCAGCAGTTGCCTTGTGGTAGCATCAAGACAAGGACAGCACACGCAGGGGTAAGATGGGAGCGGAGAGCTTTGATCTGGGTACCAGTTGAAGCCTCCTGGGTGTAAGACACCATCAGAAATAATAAATGAAGGCCTTAGAAAGAGACTAATCCACTGCCATGTCCCAGATCTGTCAGCACTATTCTTCCCTCCCATCTCCCCAGTACAAAGCAGCTGGACTCAAACCCACTGTGGTACCCAGCATGGGGGCTCTACCAGGTTAGAAAACACTTCTTGCCTGACACAATTGTCCTACACAGCCTCTCCAACCCTGAATCCTCCGGCTGTTGTGCTGGAGGGGGTCCTAACCCCACTCCCACATGCAGAACAGCAGGACTCATGTGGCAGCCACGCAAACCCACTGCTCATTCAACCCTGTTGCAGGTTTCCTTTTGCAAAAATACACCTACAGCCAAACATCCTGCTCCAGCAAACAAGAAATGACACCCCCCCCCCAAGCTATTTTTTAAGTGCTGTGCATTTAAAAATTAAGCAAGCTGACCTACTGATGATGTTACCTAGGGAATGGGTCCCGAGGATGTGTGTCCCTAAGTTGCAGAGGTCATGGGCTTCGCAGACCTTCCTTCAGTCATGGCAACAAAAAAGGGCCAAACACATCATTATGGATGAATCCGGCAGCATCAGACACAGTTTGATCAATGTGCTGAAGTTCCTTATCTCCAACGCCAGCTAGGGCCAGATGTTGTGAAGAAAACCAAACCTGGCCCTTTGAGGAGGGAGTGTGATCAATCACAATGTTCCTGGCATTGACACACATCTGGGCCCGCTCTGAATCTGGTTATCAGGCACAGCACAGCTCAATCGCGTGCCGGATGGAAAAGGTGCAGCTTTGCAGGCACAAACACTGAATGCCCTTGCCTGCCCTCCATCCCACCGCCCTTCCTGAGATCGTTCATCCATACATAAACGGTTAGCACATCCCCTTTTTATGATAAATTACCAAAGTCTTTAAACCTCTGTTCAGAGGGAATTCCCCCTCTTGCAGGTTGTCTCTTTGAAGGTGTCCCCACAGACCCAGACCTATTAATCTGACTCGCCTTGATAGCCTGCAAATTGCAGAGCAGTAGAAAAGTCAGGTTGCAATGGCAAGAATCCATCCTGGTGTCTGCTTAAAGCCACAACGGAAAGATCCTGAAAATAATCATAGAAGCATACAACAGTTTGGGTTGGAAGGAACCTTAAATATCATCCAGTTCCAACTCCCTGCCATGGGCAGGGGCACCTCCCTAGATCAGGCTACCCGAGGCTCATCCAACCTGGCCTTCGAACACCTCCAGGGATGCAGCAGCCACAGCTTCCCCGGGCAACCTGTTCCATGGCCTCGCCACTCCCAGTGAAGAAATTCTTCCTTATGTCTAGTCTAAATCTGCCCCTCACCAATTTAAAGCCATTGTCCCTAGTTCTATCACTCCATGCCTTTGTAAAAAGTCCCTCCCCAGCTTTCCTGAAGCACCTCTCAGGTACTGGAAAGCTGCTATAAGGTCTCCACAGAGCCTTCTCTTCTCCAGGATAAACAACCCCAACTCCCTCAGCCTGTCCTTGTACGGGAGGTGCTCCAGCCCTCTGAACAACCTTGAAGCCTCCTCTGGACCTGTTCCAACAGTACAATCTCCTTCTTATGTTGAGGATTCCAGAACTGGACACAATATTCCAGATCAGGTCTCACAAGAGGAATAGAGGGGCAGAATCTCTTCCCTCGTCCTGCTGGCCACACTGCTTTGGATGCAGCCCAGGATATGGTTGGCCTTCTGGGCTGCAAGTGCACATTGCCGGCTCATACTGAGCTTCTCATCAACCAGCAGAATGGCTTTGGGCTTGCCATGTGTTTGTGGTTTAGCAAGGGTTTTCTCTGAGAGGAGCACAAAGATCCAGGTGTCACCCCATCCTTTAGGGACAAGGATGCCTGTGTAGCTTAAAAAACCCCCCAAACTGGGAGATTTTAAGGGAAATAATAGACTCATGGAATGGTTTGGGTTGGAAGGGACCTCAAAGCCCAGTTCCACCTCCTGCCATGGGCAAGGACACCTCCCACTGGATCTGGTAACTCCAAGCCCCATCGAACCCGGCCTTGAACCCCTCCAGGGATGGGGCGACCACAACTTCCCTGGGCAACCTGGGCCAGGGCCTCCCCACCCTCACAGGAAAACATTTCTTCCTAAGATCTCATCTCAATCTCCCCTCTTTCAGCTCAAAACTGTTCCCCTTCATCCTATCCCTGCATTTTCTTGAATGCCACTCCCCAGCTTTCCTGCCAGCCCCCAAAACCAAAAGGCTGGAAAAGCAATGGTTAGGTTCCCTGGACTTCAGCCCTCTGAAAACAATGGCAACATCAACAGAAATTGTTGGACCTGTTGGACAAGATCAGAGGAAAGGAAGACGGTGAAGAGAAAAGGGACAGATGGTCATGGGAAGAATTAACAAACCAAGTGGAGCTGAAGCAATAGCATATGGGTTCAAGTTGAAGGCAATGGCATCCTCCCAGCCCACCCTGCCAACCACACCCTGATGCTCCCCGGAGGAATCGATAGGTTATGGTTTCCTACCACCCCCTGATAAACACGGTTCATCTATGGGCAATTTACAGATGGACGACTGTTAAACGTGAATCAGCAAGAGGAGAGGTGCTCATAGGATATGTAACTCATTAGGTACCAGAGCCCTCTGCTTGAAGCAGGGCATGGGTTTCCTTTCTTTGCTGCTACTTTTGGGGAGGTACTGCCTAGAGCTGCTCCAAAATCTGCTCCTGGATGATTTTTTCTAAATGGGATATTGATTTTTCCCTCCTTTTCTTCTTTTCCCTCTGACTGATGGGGTGTTTCAGGAAACGGCTGCTGCTGCCGTGGAATTTTATTCTTTTTTAAAATTAAGCAATCAATATCAAAAAGGCAACAAGTCAACAGGGAAACATTTTGGTCAGGGATGTTTGGTCCCCTTGGAGGATGAGGGTGATGGTGCATCTGAGCAGGTTTGGCTTGACCTGGGAAATGAGATGAGGAAAGAGAAGGGAAGTGAGCTCGAGGTGTCTGAGTGACAGCTCCCAGGAGCTGCTGCGGCAAGAACAGTTCCATTCCCTTCAGATTGTGTCATTGATTTCTACCTCCCCCCCACCCCGTCCTTTTCTTGCAGTTCTAGGTATTCCTCTTCCTTCGAACATCTAGGAGACATCAGGGTCTGACAGCGGCAGCTCCTCTAAGTCTGATCTCTGTTCTAGAAGGGAGATGTGGCTGTTTATTCCCTAACAACACCTGCACAAAGCAACACAGTCAGGGCAGTGCTAACTACATCTCAGCTCCCACTGTTGGTACCTGCTCACCCAGCCTCTGCTTGGCTTTATTATAGAATCATGGAATGGTCTGGGTTGGAAGGGACCTTAAAGATCACCCAGTTTCAACTCCTGACATGGGCAGAGGTAACTCCCACTGGAGTCGGTTGCTGAATGAATCAGAAAGCCTCCAGCATGCAGGGGGTTCTCCACCCCCTCTCCCTGTCAGGATGCTGTCAGGTGCTGGTTTTTGCCAGTAGCTACAAAAATAAAAAAGTTTGAGAAGTCAGCCAGTGAGACAGGACATGGAATCTTAGAATCATGGAATGGTTTGGGTTGGAAGGGACTTCAAAACCCATTCAGTTCCAGCCCCTTGCCATGGGCAGGGACACCTCCCACTGGACCAGGTTGCTCAAAGCCCCATCCAACCTGGCCAAAACAATCCCTGCTGGCCACAGCAAAGAAGTCTCAGAGGGCACAGGACAAGCTGGGAGGTGAAGCTGTTTCTGTTGATATCAGCTTTTCATTCTTGGGCAGGGGGGTACCTGCTTAGAGGGTTCTACCAAACCTGTCATGTTACTCCCATTCTCAGTAAACAATGAATGCAGGAGGAGATCTCATTCAGTTTGACCCACAACTGGATCCCAAAGGTATTAATAAAATATATGATAAAACCATAAATGGTAACAGAAAAATAAACACAAGCACTGGACTTCTGGCCTGGAGCTCACGGGATGCTACAGCCCCAACTCCGAGATACTTTGGATCTCTTCCCAATGCAGCCAAAGACAGTATGAGTTGTGGTTATCTTTTCCAGCAGCAGAGGCTGGTCAGCAGAGAGCTGGAGAGATAAGGGTGTGTTTCTGGACCCCTGGCAATCAGCCGTGCCCATCACACTCAGCTCCCATGCGATGGGACAAGAGCTGTCCCGTCATAGCATCGCTGCGATGAGGGCTGGACCCACCTCCCACTGCAGCGAGGAGGCCACTTAAAATGCTCAACGTGTCCCATCGGCACCAACCCTCTGACGGCTGGACACGTGCTGAGGGCTGCCAGGAGCCCCGCGTTACACCACAACAGCTCTTGCGTGGCGGAAGATGGATTTCCCCAGCAGGGCGCACAGATAGAGATGCTACCAGCATTACCAAAAGCATCCATCAAAGTCCCCCTCCTGCTTCAGAGGTTTTAATCACCTGGGTCCCAGCTGACGGGGAGAAAGGAAAGGGAAGAGAGGGATGAGAAAGGACAAAGTCATTTTGTCACAGGGGTGGCAGCTGTGGGGATGTGGTGAGCAGGGCGTGCAGAGTTTTGTTGCGACGGCTGCTCTGTGGCTGAAGGGAGAAGGCAAGAGAAAAGCTGTGCTGAATGTGAAGGGAATGCTTATCCGTAAAAAAGTAGTTCTGAGTTAGCCCAAAAAGGGATGTTTAGATGTCAAAACTGATGTTTTGGTTTTCCCTTTGCCTAACCTTTCATTTTTGAAAGGCTCACATGAAGTATGTGGATGCCTTCAGCAATGCCTCTTCAGCCTCTGCTGCCTGTTCACCTCCCAAAAGGTTTGCCAGCTTTGACTCACACGAAAAATAACTCCTAGTGGACTTTTTGCTGATGGAAAGAGTCACCCAGTTCTGGACCCAATGAGAGCTCTGCCAGAAAGCCACCAGTTCCACCACTTCGTCAGCTCTCATTTTGAAACTTGCTGTATCTTAATGAAGCAAGCAGGGTACGTTGGCCTGGAGGCAGCAGGTTAGGTGGTGGAGAGCAAGGAAGAATCACAGAATCATAGAACAAGCAATGAGGTCTGCCCTCAGCCTCCTCTTCTCCAGGCTAAACTCCCCCAGCTCTCTCAGCCGTTCCGCATAAGGCCTGTTCTCCAGCCCCTTCACCAGCTTTGTTGCTCTTCTCTGGACTGGGAAAAGGACCCAAATGGTGGCTGGTAGGGAAACTGGCTGGGAATGTTGAGGTCCTGGCTTGGCGTGTGTGCTTGAGAGGCAAGGGGATGATGGGAAGTTTCTTCCTTTGCTCTCCACTTGACTCTGTAGCACCGCACTGCTGCGGGCAGGCAGCTCCCAGCCATTACTAATGACAGCCCAACAGTGCAGTTTAGCAAGTCTAAAAATTAACTGCAAAATTCCTGAGGTTTAAAAGCAGAGAGGCTGCTCAGAGTTGGAGGAGAGATAGCAGGAGTCAAGTACTACCTGCTGAAAGACTAGAGACCCAAAGCCTGGCTTGTCCCTGCAGGACCAGCCTGACCTGGCAGCAGTAGGTTTAGGGAGAGCATCTCACAACAGCCCCATGGGTGCAGTCGGGGACCCCACGCGAATGCCCAGTGAGGACCTAGGGTGATGGGCAGAGCTCCCTTCTGCCCAGCTCGCTCCAATGGAGCCAGCAGTATCTCTCTGCTGGCCTCTCAGCAAACTTTTCTCCTCTGCTTTCCACACGTTGGAGGTGAGGACGGCACATTAGGGGATCCCGCAGCCCCTGGGTGCTTGTGAATCATCCTCAAGACAGTCCAGCTAATTATTTTTATTTTTCACGAGTTGTGTGGCATACAGGAGGTGTGGAAAATAGGACATTCTCGCCCCCTCTCTATCTCTGGTGTGGGCTAACAGTGCCTGTAAATTGCTGCTTTGTGACAGGGAGCATCACTTGTAATGAGGCTGAGTATTGGACAGGCTGAGATTTCTGATGGGCTCCATGCTGTCCATGCTTCTTCCTCCCATGCTCTGCTCCAGGGAGGATTTGGGGATGTTTTTTAACTATGAGTGGGGATTTTCCTTCCCCTCCTCCTCATCTCATCTCACTACTGGCTTGCAGGATGCTAGGAGGGAGGCAGGCATCTCCACGAATATGAGATAGATAGACTAGCACAATTTGCAGTCTGGAGTGCTATTTCTTTTCCAGCACACAGACCACATTGGTCTGAAAAGTCACCCAGGCGGAGGCAAATGGCAGTGTTTGGTCTGTAGTGCACATAATCACATTCTGCAAGAGAATAAAAGCTTGTCTCCCCTTCTTGCCTTGCCTAGGGAAGGGGAACACAGTGAAAACCAGGAAATGTGCTTGCGCTTTCCAGGGCTTACACCTCCCATACTGAAGATAGAGTCATGGAAAGGCTTGGGTTGAAAAAGGGGCCTCAAAGCCCTTGAATTCCACCCCCTACTATGGGCAGGGACACCTCCCACAGGATCAAGGGGCTCCAAACCCCATCTAATGTGACCTTGGACACCTCCAGGGATGGGGCAGCCACCACTCCTCTGGGCAACCTGGGGCAGGGCCTTCTCAACCTCGGAGTGAAGAATTTCTTCCTAACATCTAATCTAAACCCTCCCCCCTTCCAATTTAAAGCCATTCCTCCTCATCTTACCACTACAGACTCTTGTAGAAAGTCCCTCTCCAGTTTTCCTGGAGACCCTTTCAGGACTGGAAGCTGCTCTGAGGTCTCCCCAGAGCCTTCTCTTCTCCCGGCTGAACAACCCCAACACTCTCAGCCTGTCAAGATCTTTGTTCAAACTGGCTGGGAATGGCACCAAGTCCTTCAGGTAAAGGAGGGCTGTTGCAGGAACAATGCTCGTGGTAAGGATTCACCTGACCTTGTGGTGGGAGTGAGCTGTGGGTGCTCTCTGAGCTTGCACCACAAGCTGAGGCTGCTGTCGCACGGTCCAGATGGAGGCTGGTGTTAACAGTCCCGATGGCACAACAGCAACAACTGGACATGTGAGAGCTACAGGAGCTGTGTCCACACACACACAGAGGAATTCGAGTGGCAAAATACAACAGAGAGGAGAAAGCCCCATCTTTCCCATCTGGTGACAAACAAACTAGTTCTGCTTGTGGTATCTCCCAGCCACTCCAGGCAGTGACAAAAGAGTTTGTTTGTTGTTTACCCACTCAGAGAGGAGATAAGGTCAGGAAATCACAGTTGGCTCGCTGCAGTCCTAGATACGAAAGCAAAGCTAAATGTGGCAGACGAATTACTCACTGTTGACTGTTCTCCTTCTCAATTATTACTCCATTTCACAAGAAACCTCCAAACCAAACAAAAATTTCCAAAACGATGCTCTTTTGCAGCTCCCACCACTGCCAGCAGGCAGGTTCTTTTGCATGGGCTAAATCAGGGCAGAGCTGCTGCCAGGAGCTGGCAGATACAGCCTCCTGGAGAAGCTCTTGGGACACAAGTGGTTGATGTCAGGTAGGCGAGTCAGGTAGGGAATCTGCAAGCAGGGATGTGGGACTGAGCCCAGACTGCCTCGTCACAGCTGGATGGAAAATACTATTTGCATTAGGTTAAAATCTTGAGTAAATTGAAATCAAAGGAACATCTGCTGCTTTCTCATTAAGCTCATGTTGACACCAGTGATGGGGGACCATGGAAGGACAGATGGGGAGGAAGGGGTTGCACAGGGGATTGTAGAATCGTAGAATCATAGATGTCCTGTGTTGGAAGGGACGCACAAGGATCATTGAGTCCAACTCCTGGCCCTGCACAGGACAACTTCAACTTTCACACCGTGGGTCTGAGGGCTTGGTCAAGCACTTCTTGGCTATTGTCAGGCTTGGTGCTGTGACTGCTTCCCTGGGAGATGTTCCCCTGCTCCACCACCCTCTGGGGGAAGAACCTTTTCCTAATGTCCAACCTAATCTTCTGCTCATTCGTCTCCCTGCCATTCCCTCATGTCCAGAGAGAAGAGCTCAGCGCCTGTTCCTCCTCCTCCCTGTGTGAGGAACATGCAGAGCATGATGAGGTCTCCATTCAGTCTCCTCCAGGCTGAACAGACCAAAGGACTTCAGCCTCTCTACACACGGCTTCCCCTCTAGTTTGGGCAAAATGACCTTTAACAAGAGGTGCCTCCACCTCGAGCTCTGCTTTCCACCCCAGAGAGGGGTCAGCTAGCACAGGGTAGAGCTGCCTAGCTGGCAAATCATCCCCTTCCCAGAAACGAGGGCTGTGACACTGCCAGGAGAGCTCCATGGGACGCTCAAGAGGGGAAACGCCTTGCTCTGCTTCTGCAGGGTGGAAGAGACGGGCAGCAAGCACCTACCAGCTAACTTAGCGTCACCAAATCTGTAGTGGCTGTACCACGCTTGTCGCATCGGTTCTCACTTTTCTCACAGTTCAGATCCTAAATCCATCTGAAGACGGGAGGAGCGGAGCCTTTCATCACAGAAAAATCAACACGTTTCTAGTCCTCAGTACTGCAAAAGCTTCAGAACACGACCCCGTGATGTGCCGCCAATAACAGAGGTAAAGCTTTTTTATTTTCACTAGAAATTCCCTTCATGCGGTCTCCAAGCTTTGGGGACCTGACATCTGATTCTGGAGAGCCTCTTGTGCATCGCAACCGTTTCTAAGCCTCCCTGTGACAGCATTCATCATGGTGCCTCGAAGCAGCAAGTTCACAAACAAAGCCTCACCTCAAATAAAAAGGGTTATGCACATCTGCAAACAGCCACGGTTGCGTCACAGCTTGTTTTGGGGATTGTTTGTGAAGGAAAAAAAAACCACCGAGGAGCTTTTCAGTTTGAGTTGTGCAGCATTAGGCTCGGGCACGCTGCTTCTCTTTGGCTTCTAAGGACCTGTTCCCACTTCAGTCACTGATATGGGGCTGCCTGCAGCTACTTAACCTGCTGTTCCTCACCACATCCCAAGCCAGATGAGCACCTCTGGTCCTGTGCTGGAGGTACTGCTGGTGAATTCACACCATTGGCAGCCACATAAGGGAGGAAAAGCCCAGCCTGCACAGGAAATATTGAGCTGCCACTGGTTTTTGTGGAGCACAAGTCTGGAAGGATCTGTGGGCAGGACTGTGCTGTTGGAAGAGCAGGGAAACAACGGACAATGGTCCTAGGCTCAAGTTACCAACGTACTGGACCACACTGAGGTAGCGGATGGCACTTATAACTGCTGGAGAGATGTTAGCAAGTGCCAGTTGCTGTCTTAGCCCCTATAATTGTCACCACACTCCAGCCCTCCAGGGCTAACCCAAGCACCTTGCAAGCTTACAGCACAGGAAACACCAGAGCAGCCTTCCCAGCCTCTGGCTTTGTCCTGGGTGCATCCACCATGGCACTGCCCACCCAGGCAGGGGATTGTCCCGCTCTGCTCCACACTGGGGCAGTCCCACCTTGAGCACTGGGTGCAGTTCCGGGTGCCACGAGATAAAAAGGATCTAAAGCTGTGAGAGAGTATCCAGAGAAGGGCATGGAGTTGGTGAAGGGTTTGGAGGGGAAACAAAATGAGGAGTGGCTGAAGTCCTTTGGTCTGCTCAGCCTGGAGAACAGGAGACTGAGAGGAAATGTCATCATGCTCTGCAGCTTCCTCACAAGGGGAGGTGGAGGAGCAGGCACTGAGCTCTTGTCTTGATCTGAGGGAACAGCAGGAAGACGCCAGGGGCGGGGTAAGTTGGACATTAGGAAAAGGTTCTTCCCCCACGGCTCCCAGGGAAGCAGTCATGGCACTGACCGTATTCAAGGAGTGTTTGTCCAAGGCCCTCAGCCTCATGTTGTGAATTGTGGGGTTGTTCTGTGCAGAGCTGGGAGTTGGACTCAATGATCCTTGTGGGTCCCTTCCAACCCTTCCATTCTACGATTCATCACACATGTGGACCCTGCAGGGCCTCCCAGGTGCCATGCCACCCCTGACATCCTCCCAGAATCGATTTCTTAGGCTGTGGCTCACCCTGGTCCCGCCAGCCCCTCTCCACGGGGTTACACAAGTAGATTAGGACCACAGCGAAACGTGACTTGCCAGCCCCACCTCACCTGAGCCAGTAATAGGCTTGTAATCATTTCTCCAACTAAACTGTGGTCTTGCACCCCCAAAGAGGAAAGAACTGGCGTGCCCTGACTGCTCCTCACTGTCCCCAATTGTTCGAAAGGAATGGCTGAGTGCAATGAACTCTGCAGGGATGCCTACTGCTGTGAGTGTCGCAGCAAAGCCAGGGATTAACGCACCGATTCCTCACTCCTGCTTTGCTCTTTTCTGGCAGCCTCACTGAACCGTATGCGTTACCGGCCTGAGCAGAAAGCAATTAGGGCTGACAATGCACTACAAAGCCGGGATGGAGATCCTAACCAGGACTGGGGTGAGCAGCAATGCGGAGAGGTCAGGGGAGCAGCAAAAGGAGCAGGCGTATGTTAAGAAAACATATGACTCATTACAGTGGAGAAAGGGATGTTGCTGCTTCTGTCCCGGCCTCATTTTTTGACCAATTCCATTAACTCTCTGCTGAGCTGCAGTAACGCAAGGGCAGGTTGGGAAACAGTACAGGGAGAAAACCTCATGCTGGGGCTCTGCCAAGCCTGGAGGGGCTTTGGTTTCTCCTCCTTTAGAACCTCCATGGTGCCTGGGATGGTATGAATTGGTTTAGAAACCTAGCTTGAGATGGTCTCCTCTTCCCAACAAACCTCTGCATGCTTTCTGCAAATAAAAAAAACCCCTAACACTTGCCAGTTTCTGAAGATTCACATGGAAGAACTGTCCCTGAAGCAAAAAGCATTGTTAATTTTCCCCTTCACTGCAACAACGCTGCTGGAGGAATGAGTGGGACTCCAGAAAGATGCCCCAGCCCAGCCTGCTAATGTAGCTGGCTAATTCACAGCTCTCATGAATATTCAGGTGTGATGTGAATAGTGAGCACTCACTTTCCTTCCCTGATTCCCCAAGGCAGGATATGCAGGAGGAAGTTTCTCTTAACATAGAATCATTAAGGTTGGAAAAGACCTTTTAACTCATCCAGTCCAACCATCACTGTGCCAATGAACCATGTCCTGAAGTGCCACAGGCACATGCTTTTTGAACCCTTCCAGGGATGGAGGCTCCACCACTGTCCTGAGCAGCCTCTGCCAGGGCTTCACTGCTCTCTTGATAAAGATATATTTTCCTAATATCCAATCTAAACCTCCTCTGGTGCAACTTGAGGCCATTTCCTCCCATCCTATCACTTTTTGATTGGGAGAAGAGACCAGCACCAACCTTGCTGCAGCTCTGTCTTTGAAGAGCTGGAGCCAAGGGAGGGGAAATTCTTGGGGTGCAGGAATGGGAGCAGCACAAATGCCCAATGAAAGCGGTTCTAGCCTTTCCACATCTCTATCTCAGTACCTGTCCCTCCACCCTGGCTTCTGCTGGGGGATCACTCTTGCCACAACTGGGCAAGGTGACCTGCCAGCATCTGCCCTGCCTGCCCCGCTGTCCTGTGACCCCGCACGCAGTGGGCAGGAATCCTGGCTGGCTGCCAGCTCTGCAGCGACTGAAAAGAGCAGGCAAAAGCGCTCAGTGGAGATTTGAAAGGGCAACAAAGTCCAACATTTCATTTTGGTCTGACAGTATGGAATTTTCAGTTTTCCAGTAACAAGAAACCAGAAGAAAGAAGGCTTCCTCCACCTCATTTTGACTCATTTCTTTCTCTTCTTCCTCTCTCAAAGAAAAGACAAAACCTACAGCCTTATCAAAGATTTTATGTGATCTTCTTCCACTGAAACAAAGGAGGAGAAAGAGCGCATCATGACCTGTTTGCCACAGATGTGTTCATCCCAACCACTGTGCCTTTAAAAAGCATCTTCCCAAAGCCTGTCTGAATTACGCCTTGTGTCAACCTCCCTCATTCACTGATGGCACCATCTATACTAACAGCATCCTCGACCACTGCAGAGGTTCCACCAGCACTCAGCCTCATTTCATAGAATCATAGAATCACCAGGCTGGAAAACACCCAATGGATCATCAAGTCCAACCATAACAACCATTTGGGACATGGAGGGGCCAACTCGGGATTAATGTGGAGCTTCCAGGATGGAGGTTCAGCCTGCAGACACCACCTAGGGAGCATTAAACCAGAAGGAGGGTGGAGCTCCTGGATTTAAGGGAAAAAACAGGAATCGCTAAAGATGCAATGAAGAGACCGTGACTTTGATCTGGAGGATTAGGAATGAGGCAATCAAGTAAAGGTGGATGGAGAAGTTGGTGAATCCATAATAAGAGGCAATTTGCAAAGCCTGTCAAATTCATGAATTTTAACTGGAAGGATAATTTATCCAAAGACTTGGGCCTGGGACTACATTAATCATCACCTCTGCTGTCCTCTGCTACACTATTATTTAGGATGATTCAACCTCCTACGCAGAAGAAGCAAAGCCAGAGTCCACACAATCCATCCCCATAACCCACCCACACTGCCTCGAGTTTGCTGAGTACCTGCAGAGTCACCCCCCACTCACCAAGAGCTCAGTTTGCACTGAAAAAGAGACCAAGCCTTTCTAACCATCTGATAATTACTTAGTTTGGCCCATTGCTATTAAAAAAACCATCTCTGAATACCTCATTGTGTGATTTCTCCTCATGCTGAGCACCAGCCTTCACTCTGGACTTATTATGTCGCAACTTAAGTGCAAACGAGCGATGAGTTTAGCATCGCTGGGGGAAATCCACCCCTCTTGCTATTGCTCTGAGAAAAAACCGTGCCCTGAACAGGAAGTGAGCAATGAGTGACTTGAGCCAGCTCTGTGCACAGCAGGGACCGGCAGTCAGAGCATTGAGCGAGGTTATTGAAGCTTGAGGGGGCTGCAAATGCCAGGGCATTGGGTCTTGCCCTGCAGTTTTGGGGCTCAGCACAGTAAGAGCAGGAGAAGTTGGAGGAGCAAGAGGGAGATCTGAATGCAGATTCCATGCTGAGGCAAACCAGAGAAATTATTTGCTGCTGCTTGTCTGTGGTTTTAATGCAGGGAGGAGGATGATGTGATTGAGAGCAGCCCTGAGGAGAAGGAGTTGGGGTGCTGGGGGATGAGAAGCTCAGCATGAGCCAGCAATGTGTGCTCACAGCCCAGAAACCTACCGTGTCCTGGGCTGTATCCAAAACAGTGGGACCAGCAGGGCCAGGGAGGGGATTCTACCCCTCTACTCTGTGCTGGTGAGACCCCACCCGGAGTTCTGGAATCCCCAACATAAGAAGGAGATGGAACTATTGGAATGGGTCTGGAGGAGGCCACAGAGATGATCCAAGGGCTGGAGCACCTCTGGTACAATAACAGGCTGAGAGTGTTGGGTTCGTTCAGCCTGGAGAAGAGAAGGCTGCAGGGAGACCTTAGAGCATCTTCCAGAACTGAAAGGGGCTCCAGGAAAGATGAGGAGGGACTTCTCACAAGAGCCTGGAGAGGNGCAAAGCCAGAGTCCACACAATCCATCCCCATAACCCACCCACACTGCCTCGAGTTTGCTGAGTACCTGCAGAGTCACCCCCCACTCACCAAGAGCTCAGTTTGCACTGAAAAAGAGACCAAGCCTTTCTAACCATCTGATAATTACTTAGTTTGGCCCATTGCTATTAAAAAAACCATCTCTGAATACCTCATTGTGTGATTTCTCCTCATGCTGAGCACCAGCCTTCACTCTGGACTTATTATGTTGCAACTTAAGTGCAAACGAGCGATGAGTTTAGCATCGCTGGGGGAAATCCACCCCTCTTGCTATTGCTCTGAGAAAAAACCGTGCCCTGAACAGGAAGTGAGCAATGAGTGACTTGAGCCAGCTCTGTGCACAGCAGGGACCGGCAGTCAGAACAATGAGCGAGGTTATTGAAGCTTGAGGGGGCTGCAAATACCAGGGCATTGGGTCTTGCCCTGCAGTTTTGGGGCTCAGCACAGTAAGAGCAGGAGAAGTTGGAGGAGCAAGAGGGAGATCTGAATGCAGATTCCATGCTGAGGCAAACCAGAGAAATTATTTGCTGCTGCTTGTCTGTGGTTTTAATGCAGGGAGGAGGATGATGTGATTGAGAGCAGCCCTGAGGAGAAGGAGTTGGGGTGCTGGGGGATGAGAAGCTCAGCATGAGCCAGCAATGTGTGCTCACAGCCCAGAAACCAACCGTGTCCTGGGCTGTATCCAAAACAGTGGGACCAGCAGGGCCAGGGAGGGGATTCTACCCCTCTACTCTGTGCTGGTGAGACCCCACCCGGAGTTCTGGAATCCCCAACATAAGAAGGAGATGGAACTATTGGAATGGGTCTGGAGGAGGCCACAGAGATGATCCAAGGGCTGGAGCACCTCTGGTACAATAACAGGCTGAGAGTGTTGGGCTCGTTCAGCCTGGAGAAGAGAAGGCTGCAGGGAGACCTTAGAGCATCTTCCAGAACTGAAAGGGGCTCCAGGAAAGATGAGGAGGGACTTCTCACAAGAGCCTGGAGAGGTAGGATTGGGGGGAATGGCTTTAAATTGGAAGGGGTAAGATTTAGATTAGACATTAGGAAGAAGTTCTTCACTCTGAGGGTGGTGAGGCCCTGGTCCAGGCTGCCCAGAGCAGTGGTGGCTGCCCCATCCCTGGAGGGGTTCAAGGCCAGGTTGGATGGGGCTTGGAGCCCCTGATCCAGTGGGAGGTGTCCCTGCCCATGGCAGGGGTGGGACTGGATGGGCTTTTCAACCCAAATCATTCCATGATTCTATGGTCTTCCCAGTCAAGTACTGCAATCAACACAGAGCATTATGAAACAAACTAGGGGTGACTCTGTGGCACAAAAGAAAAGGAAGCAGATGAAAAAAAACCCTGGTATTCTTCATTTACTGCAGTTAATTTTAGCCTAATTTGATCACAATGTTCTTCTGTAAATATCGGCCCTTCTTTAATAAGTCAGTATTTGCCACAGAGGATGCGATTGCAGTGTAATCACCCAGTGCATCATAAAAGACTTTCTCTGCTAATTGTTAGGAAGAACTCGAGCTGTTCTGTGGCAGGTATGGGACCACAAAGAGATAATTATAACCAGATCTAATTAGTAATTATAACAGACCTCTCCTTAAAATTGTTTTTTACTTAAATACTCCCCCAGTTCCCCTAGCAGACTCCAGTGCCGCGGCTGCATTGAGGCAGATTGAGACAAGACATGGGTGCTAGGTCTGCATCCCTGGACCCACATCATCTCCCCAGCACACGTTGAAGAAACCTCAGCACCAGTTTCTACAAAAGGGAAGAGAGAAAGGGAAAAATATATGCAGTGAGGCAGGCTGAGACAGGAGAGGGTGCTCTCGCCGCAGCAACGGAGCCAAGGAGAGAAGCGGGGTGTCCTGGTGCCTGAGGGACTTGCAGGGCGAGGGGTTCTGTTGCCTCAACCTGCATCCCCAGGGATGCTTTTCCTCCCAGAGGCTGTGATGGCAGCAGAAATCAGATCAAGTGTAGAGAGGATGAATAGGAGACACGCTACACGGAAACCTGGGAGATGGGTGGTAATGGCTCCAATTTCACTTTTCAGCCGTGTTAATGGACACGAACAACCCACATCTTTCCTCTCGTGATACAGAACAGCTCCCATGATACAGCCCGGGGCTCCCAGCCCGTCATGGAAACGTCACATTGCAGCACAGGAGATGTCAAAGATCAGGGAGGCAAAGAGCGATGTGTACACCCAGGGCGGCAATTTTCAAGGCAGGTGGGCTTGAAAGCAGTGGTTTCACAGAGATCTTGCCCATACCATTTTTTTTTCCAGTTCAGTTGAAGCAAAATCCTAAAGGGACTCATTTCAAACCCCTGCAGTTCTGCTCCTCCATCTCTGATGCTGCCTTTACACCAGTTAAAGAATAGAAATTATCAGAAATACCTCATAGAGATGTTTGGGTTGCTAATGACCTTTAAGATCATTGAATCCAGCCTTTAACCCTCACACTGCCAAGTCCACCAGGAAACTATGTTTCTGAGCACCACATCCACTGTCTTTTAAATCCTTCCAGGGATGGTGACTCAGCCACCTCCCTGGGCAGTCGTTCCAGTGCTTGACAACCCTTTCAGTGAAGAAATTTTCTCCTAATATCTTTTCTAAACCTCCCCTGGTGCAACTTGAGGCCTCTTGTCTCTATCAAAGGTACCTTTGAACAGCAGCAGGAAGCAAAGTACCTCCAAGTTCTGCCTGGGGAGCCACGACAGAAGGCAACAGTCAGAAAATGGAGCAGCCTGATATGAGGAGCCTGTGCACTGAAATCCTCGCTCCGGTTCCAGCAGGAGGTTTCCTGAGGCTGTAACCCCTCTTGCAGCAATCCCCAGGGCATCGCACAGAGCAATGGGTGCTCCTTGTCCTCCCACTGTGTTCCTTGCGGAAGGAAGGAGGAAGGAAGGAGGAAAGAAGGAGGAAGGAAGGAGGGGATGCACAGCGTGACCTTTGCAGCACGGTCAGGCCCGACTTTGCTGCAGATCTGCTGAGATCTTTTTTTGGTGCAACCTCAGAATCTAAGCTGAAAAGCACGGACAAGCAGGCAACCTTAGTGATGGAGCTTAGGACATGTCCTGCTGCGGTCCTTTCTGCCAAGGAAAGGCCAAGAGGAGCTAGGAGTAATTAAACACAGCCAGCTGAAAGACTGGTCTAAAAGGATTTAATCTCTGAGATCTAGGCTCTAATTACTGGGCTGCACTGATTCTGACCCATATTAGCCTGAGCTGATGTAGTGGTTTTTAATCTAGTTATTTCCTCCCAAGCAGAGCTGTCTCCAGGGGGCTCGCTTGGGCAGCAGAGTTTGCTCACAGCTGGGTATGGACTAACTAGGCCAGCTCAGCAGGACTTCTTTGTGATTATTTTTTTCTCTGCATCTCAGTATCCTTCCTGGCAGGGAACACCCGCAGACAGAAATGTGTACGCGACACACATGAACAGTCCAAGGAGGAAGAAGGAGCAGGATGGCACCGGGGCATGGGATGTGTCGCTGGGACTAGCCTGAAACCAGGGTCTCGGCTTGCAGCGAAAGACAGCTGGAAGGGAGACAAGGATGGAGACGCATGTGTTCCTAGGAGGAATTTCGAAGTCCTGGAGAGACCCAGGAAGGTGAAGGAGAGTTGGCTGATCTCCAGGTTTGTTGAAAGCCATCCTGTATTGAACCAGCGCCTTGCAGATCCCTGACCTGAACTGCCAGCTGGGCTCCCTTGTCCCATAGCAAAGCATGTGGGTGGGAGCATCCCCCACGTCTCTGCTGCCAGCAGAGGGTTTTCTCGCTCTGGCCATGAGAGACCGACACAGTCACTGCCTTGAGATGTGTATGGGAGGAAGGGGAGTGCATGCTAACAGATTGAATTGCAAGGCAAGGCTTGGAGGCTCATCAATCCCCTACACCGCCGTGACAGTTAGATGCTAATCTGAGAGCGAGATACTAATCCAAGAGTGAGATGCTAACCTGAGAGCAAAATGATAACCCGAGAGTGAGATATTAATCCAAGAGTGAGATGCTAATTTGAGGGTGAGATGCTAGTCCAAGAGCGAGATGCTAATCCAAGGGCAAGATGCTAATCTGAGGTCAGGATGATAACCTGAGAGCGAGATGGCAACCCTGGAATGGGATACTAATCCAAGAGTGAGATGCTAATCTGAGAACAATATGCTAATCCAAGATCAAGATGTTAATCCGAGAGCGACATGCTAACCCAAGAACAAGATGATGACTGTGTTCAGTTCTGAACCCCTCAGCAGAAGGATGTTGAGGCTCTGGAGCAAGTCCAGAGAAAAGCAACAAAGCTGGTGAGGGGGCTGGAGAACAGGTCCTATGAGGAACAGCTGAGAGAGCTGGGGGTGTTTATCCTGGAGAAGAGGAGGCTGAGGGGAGACCTCATTGCTCTCTGCAACTACCTGAAAGGAGGTTGTGGAGAGGAGGGTGCTGGGTTCTTCTCCCAAGTGCCAGGGGACAGGATGAGAGGGAATGGCCTCAAGCTCCACCAGGTGAGATTTAGACTGGACATATTGTTCTATGATTGTATGATTCTATGATAATTTGAGAGTGAGATGCCAACCTGAGAGCGAGATGCTAATCCAAGCAGCGGAGATGCACTTTTCCTTAATGCCAAGGGCTGTCCCCAGAGAGAGTGAGCCCACACAGAGCGATTCAGCCACTGGCTCCCAACACATTCATCACATGCAGAAGGATCCACCAGCTTTGGCGCCTCCACATCCCACCGCATTATTGCCATGGTTCCCACCTCTCTAATGAGGGCTTCTCGCTCCGAGACAGCGCTGACCTCGATGCCTTCCAGTTCAGGGCCCCTCTATGGCAAAGTGATTCAATTAAGCCCTGGTTCACAGTGAGAGCTAAAAAAGCAGGGGGGGAAGAGGGAGGACAAAAAGCCCCAACAACAACAAAAAAACCCACTCTCGTGAGAATAATTTTCTTCTATGGATTTTTAAGACCAGTGGCTGGAGAATCACTTTCTCGTTTTTGTGCTGTCTCTCCAGTCAATAAATAAGAGGGAAATAAAGGATTTCAGAGAAAATAGAATGCAGTCAAAAGGTAAATTGTGGTCTTAAAAGCCCCTAAGAGACTGTCACAGACTTTGAAATGTTTCCTAGTTTGAGACCATTTCTTCCTGACTACATGGTTTCCGCTCCTCAATTTGCATCTCTGGGAGGTAATCTTTAAAACTGATTTTCCCCTGGTTGCATTTCATCGGCGTAGAAACTAAACAGGCTTCTGCATTACAGTAATAACATCAACACTGCAGCCACCTTCGCCTTAATTATTTCTCTGTCTTGCCAACAGAACCAGTTAAACGAGATTTATATTGGGGTGGGGAGGAGGGGGGCCAAGTTGTGCGTGTGTGGATGGGCAAGATAACCTGGAAAAACCGATTTCTCCCTTGTTACGTGTCACCAGCGGCAGGAAAAAAAAGGTAAAATTAAAAAAAAATACAGGTGGTAAAAGGTTTGAGCTATTTAAGTAATAATAATGTCAGCATTTCACCTGTCTCTTGCTTAATTATTTCCTTCTCTCTCCTCCGCCACCTGAACCAGTTTAGATAAGATTTCAGCACGGATAAGGAGGAAGAACTTGTATTTTCCAAAGCAGATAAGCTGCTTTTTCCAATGGAAAGGAAGAGAATACGGCACTAAAGCCTTCTTGCCACCTACTCCAGATTTATCAACAGCCTCGTAGCAAAAGTCTTGCCACTAAAAGCTTGTGAAGTTTGTAAAATACTACCAGATACAAGAAAAGTGCTTGTAAAGGCAAGAAAGGGAAACCAGAGATAGCAAAGCAGCTCCTCAGCACCACGTCCAGCCAACACATGCTCTCAAGGTCACCCCAAAAAGCATCGTGGAGAGAGAAGCAGGGATCTGGCTGATTGCTGCCTGTGCTCAAGGAGAGCCTAGAGGTTTGGAGAAGGTCTCCTTTTCCATTCAAGGTGTCCAAGCTTCTGAGCTGGCTGTGCTTGAAAGATTCTCCCTTCAAGATCTCCTACTCTGACTTGTTAGGTCTCTCTCCTTTCTAAGACAGAACCACAGGATTTTTTAGGTTGAAAAAGACCTTAAAGATCATCACAGCCGAGCTGGACACTGCCAAGCCTACCACTCAACCATGTCCCTAAGCACCATATCAACACATCTTTTAAACATCTCCAGGGATGGTGACTCTACCCTCTCCCTGGGCAGCCTCTGCCAGTGCTCAAGAAGCCTTTTGGTGAAGTAATTTTTCATACTAGGCAATTGAAACCTCCCCTGGAATAACTTGAGGCCATTTGCTCTCATTCTCTCTCTTGTTACTTGGGAGAAGATGATCTGCACCCACCTCACCACAACCTTCCTTCTGGGAGCTGCAGAGAGCGATGAGGTCTCTCTTCAGTCTCCTCTTCTCCAGGCTAAACAGCCCCAGGTTTTTCAGCCACTCCCAGAATCCCTGGGCTCCAGCTTCTTCCCCAAGTCCCTTCCATTCTCTGGACACGCTCCAGCCCCTCCATGTCTTTCTTGGACTAAGGGGCCCAAAACTAAACCCAGGATTCTAGGTGCAGCCTCACCATCACCGAGTCCAGGGTCACGATACCTTCCCTGTTCCTGCTGGCCACCCCACGGTTGGTAGAAAAGATGCACACATCCAGCTTTGTCCATCTCCCAGGGTGAACCATGAAATTCTGTAAAGGCTTGCATGACCCTGTAGATGAGGAAGGACTTGGGAACAGTTGCATCGCTGAGGATGTGGGTTTGGCAACCGAAAGGCTCTGCAGGGTTCATATCCAGGTCTGGTCCTGCAGTAAAGCACTGGATGCCATGTGCTCGCCACGCGCCGCAGGCGCTTCCAGCTCAAACCTTGCCAAGCCACGTGTTCGCGGCTACCAGCGCGTGCCCAACGCACCCACAGATGGGATGTTTGCCTGTGAGCAAACATTTACAAACACCTTGAGCGACTCGCCAAGACGCTGCAGGTTGCTGGAAGCTGTCCATACCCAGGAAGGAGCGGGCGCAGAGATTCAGCGTCACAGAATGAGGGTTTACCGAGTGGGAGATGCTGCTGTGAGTGGCAAGGAAGATGATGAGATGCTCCTGGTTGCTTTGCGCTGCCCGGCACCAGTGATACCACAGAGAAACATTTGAAAAGCAAAAGAAACAGCTCTCAGATAAAAAGCTGGGAGTCTCTCCTCCTCTCTGTGCCGCAGAGTCTATTTTTATTGTACAATTTCCACCCTTCAGTGGCTCAGATGTTTTGCCTGCATTTTGTTGCTGACCCTCAGGCCAATCCTCGCAACAATATTTGCTCAGAGTTTTGCGTGTGTGGCTTTTATTAAATAAATTCAGGGCAGGTGAAAACTTTCCCTCTTTCTTGGTTAACAACAGGCTGGGGAGTGACCATGCATGAGGACAGGGGATGAGGAGCATGTGTTTCTGGGCTGTGATGCTTGTGCAGGGGAGGGGAGAGCCCTGGTTTGCAGGCAGGAGGGAATGGTTGTTGTACCTGTGCGCTCCCTACCTGCAGCCTGCTGGCTCCTGAAAGGTGAGAAACCTCCTCCAGGAATCACCCCCCAGCTCTGGGCTCTCTGTTATCATCCCAAACCTGCTGGCTCCCCAACCAGGGGAAGCTAATAGGATGCTCCAGCTTCACACCACAGCGGCGGGGCTGGATTTGGCCCCGTGCTTCCTCCCGCAGAGCTGCCCTGCTGCCTGCTTATGCTTATAAGCTCCTTCAGCTTCCCTTTGCCTGGCCTTGCCTTCCCACCCTGCCTCGCGTCTGATTATATTGGGTCTGCATGTGTAAGTACAGCCTCCTGCCATCCTAATCATCTAAAGTGGCTATTTGAATAACAGTTGTTGGTGCCTGTAGTTTCCTGTAATTTCCAAAAGGAAACAAATCCATGCAGACTGCAATTTTGTGCCTATGAATTTTGAATGAATATCTCTAAGAGCCTCAATTTCTCTCTCCCTTCCTTCCTCTCGTTCCCCTCACCTGCCTCCCAGCTCCAGCTGAGCAAGATGCCGCCACCACAGGGGCTCAGCCGAGGGGCTCGTTTTCGGGGGGTGGATGTTGGGTTCCCCTGGGAGAGATGCTGGCATTCAGCTGGTAAAGCACCGTGCTGCTGGCAGAACTCACTCGCTCAGGGAGCTGGAGGAGGAAGGTGGTGAGATTGCACCATGGGAGACCTGCTCCACAGCAGGATGGAGCAGGACATGGAAGAAGAAACACCCTTCACGTTCAGGTGTTGGAGTTTTCCCTGCATTGCTGCCTCCAGATTAAGCCTGGGATGACCTTCTCTACCCAACTCTGATGATATCTGCCCTTTGGAGATGCCACTGCTGGCCAAGTTCTTCACCTCCTAACCCAGCGCAGCTGTAAGACATCTCTCCACCAGAGCTGATTCCCATGACAGCAGCAATCCCTATTTATAACCTTCTCCCTTTCAAGTTTCCCCTCCCGTACTGCTGCGTGCAGTTTTATGACAGTGAGGGTTCTCCTTTTTATGACACTGTTGTTTTTAAAGTGGTTTTATCACCTGGTTTTATTACAAAATTACCGTACAGCACCCCAAGTGCCATAGCAGCGAGGAGGGAGAGCGGGTCTGGAAATGCAGCATCTCCTTCCCGAACAGCTTGCGGCTGCGCTGGCGAAGTGGCTGCGATTTGGTGATGGATGGAGTGCTTGTTATCCAGTATATTTTTATCCATAGATATATAAAGCACTTTGTGATCCCAGTGGATACATGGTACTATATAAATGTAAATCATTATCATTATCATTAAATACCTTCTGCATTTTTTAAACGTATCAGTTGGAATCAAGCACAGAATGGGACAGCTGGTATCCAGGTTTTCCTGGTGAACCAAGCGTAAGAAGTGTGATTTTTGTCTTTGTTAGCAATTAAATGTGATATCATGCAAGACTTTTATTTTCCCCTTGCAATTTTTCACACTGCCTCTGATTTGAAAGTCACTTCTCACCCACTAGGAGAAATCTCTAGACTTGCCTAGCAACAACCTGAATAAGAAACAGCCACTTCAGGTTCGTGGATGCTCCCCGGATTATCTGAACCCAGCACAAGCTGTCCAGAATTCATCCCTGCTGCACTGCGGGTAGCTAAGAGCATCTCTTGTGTGCTGCTGGGTCACAGGGAGGAGAGTTTGGGTCCTATATGATTTATGACTTAAAGGAGAACACAGACACTTGTCTCCAAGCCCATGACTCTGCAGCACTGCTGCTCGGCCAAAGCCCAACGCTACAAATAACTGACCACAGAAAACCTCCTGGATGCCATCCACACCACAGCCATAACTGCAATGAGTCAGAGACTCACAGAACGGTTTCAGTTGGAAAGGTCCTTAAACATCATCCAGTTCCACCCCCTGCCATGGGCAGTGACACCTCCCACTAGATCAGGGGCTCCAAGCCCCATCCAGCCTGGCCTTGAACCCCTCCAGGGATGGGGCAGCCACCAGTGCTCTGGGCAGCCTGGGCCAGGGCCTCCAAACCCTCAGCGTGAAGAATTTCTTCCTAATTTCTAATCTAAATCTTCCCCACTCCCCCCCCAGTTTAAAGCCATTAAAAGCCAATGAAGACAGGGTATGAAGCAGATCATGTTTATAATCCAGTGTTTCCTATTTGTGCTTCACCCTGCTTCCTCTTCACTTTCTTTAAGGAGGGACTTGAGCCTGAAGGACTCACTCAAGGTCACCCACAGAGGCTCTGGCAGCACGGAAATGACCCTGGGACTCGTGTGTTTCCATCCAAGTCATAAATCACCAGATTCCCTTTCACCCATACAGCCAGGAGGACAAGCCAAGCAAGCAACGTGCTGGGTGCCCCTTCCCTGCTCTCCTCATCAGTGCTAAGCCCATACGTCATCACTAAAGTCTGTCTTCTTCCCTGCATCTCCACAAAGCCACCTGGGCACCAGCTACTGACAGCTCCTCCCTGTGGGAATTCAGCTGCATGCCAATTCCAGTGTGATGCTTACACTCCAGGTTCTGCTCCCCACACTGAGCTCAACAGGAGCCTTGGAAATATCAGTTGCTTCTTGGGTTGTTTCTGCTGCCCCAGAGTTAACCCCAGAGAAGGATTAACCCTATGGAAGCAGACATTGAAGTGATGGGCAGCAAGAGGTGGATGCTATGGTGGTGAGGACACCAGGAGCCACATGTTGGAGTCAGAAACCAAGTCTTACCTAAAAGGCATCAGTGTCCTTGCTGGGGAAAGATGCTCCATTGGTGCCTCCTAAAGGGAGATGACTGACGCAGGGTCAGGCTACACTCAGTGATGCTGGAACTGTATGATCTTTAAAATCCCTTCCTAACCAAACTGTTCTATGATTCCACATCATGAAGGGCTGATCATGGTCCCAGGTGCTGGGACCAGCAGCCCCAGGCACCTGAGTGACCAGTGCCCAATGATATTTCAATTTCACTCATCATGACAAGAGGAAGGGATGATGCTGGAAACGTCTGATGTACCGTAGGTCTGAGTCCTGGCCTTTAATCCATGTCCCTACAAACCTGCAAGCACTGACTTATAAAGGTTTTGCAGTATTTAAAGGAAAAACATTTTCTTCATTGAAAGGAACAATGTTTCTGATTTCCAACCCCCTTCTTTCCCCCTTCTGTCTTTCCATTTTCTCCAACCTTTCATACATTGCAGTCACTTGCTGCCCAGGGGAGATCTTACATTTAGCTACACTTTGCTTTCTCATTTCTTGTTGTAACAGAGATTCATCATAGGTGTCAATTCCATAATTTGCCGCGAACCCCTTGTCTCTCTTCATGGAGGTCAGAGTTGAGCACAGCAGAGGAACCCGTTAGCACAGCTTCATGCCTGCCCCCAGGGAGAAGCCTCAGCCTAGTTTCCAGGAGCAGGGAGGAGGCTGGAAAGAGTGACCCTGTGTGGGTTGTCCAATGCCATGTCCATGTTTGCCACCTCTCTTTGCCCCCTAAAGTGGTCCCTCATTTTTGATTTTTCACCTCATGTGTTTCCTTCAGGTACCGTGTGTTTACAGCTGTGTCTGGGTACCGCGTCTTACACCTCACTGTAGCTCAGCACCCACATCTTAGAATCATGGAATCCTGAAATCACAAGGTTGGAAAACACCTTTGAGATCATCAAGTCCAACCACATGTGTCCACTAGTAAATCACATCCCCAAGCAAACCCAAGCCACCTACTGATGAGTTATGAGACTGCTTATCTCACAGCAGCTTCTAACACCTACCTAGGAGGGAACCACAGATCCCACAGCCAAAGCTCTTTGTACACCCCAGTAAGGAAGTGTCAGCCCAAGGCAGTCTCTTGGGAAGCACCAGCGGGGTTGCTGTCATCTCAAACAAACTTAAGATGCTTGCTTGGTCAACTCCTAATTTGAGCACACCAGGCACCTTTTAATGTCAAAAAAGAGTCACAGCCCCTTCCAGAGGGCTGTTTGTCCAACCTCTGCCTTAGTATGAGATGAATATCCTGGGGCAGGGGAGGTTATTGGTCTCTCAATTACAAAGGACACCCTCAGGTCAGATATTAAGATGTGTTTTGAAGCCCAAGTTGAGCTAAAAGGAATGCCACAGCCCCAGAGCCATCCCCATCGTACCATTAGATGGGAAGCTGGCATCCATCACACACACTGACATGTGCATCAAAAGCAAATGCTGCTAGGAAACACCAGGCACAGACAGCGTTGTGATGGATTTGTAAGGAGGAGAGAGATTCATTATGGGATTCATCAACCCTTTCTCCACCATGACCTGGGGAGGATGCTGGTTGCAGCTGGGAACAAACCTAGGAAGGCTGAACTCTATCACAGCTGGCAGAGGAGGTTCAAGGATGGACAACACTTTAAGGATGGGAGGAAATGCAAGATGTCCAAAACCCCCCCCCTCAGGATAGGGCTGGCAAAGCTATTGGAACTGAGGAAAAACATCCCTCCAGGCTGGCCACAAGCAGAGATCTGGGGTGGGCAGGTATCCTCCAGCAGGAACACCTCAACAGCTGCTTTCTGCCTCCTCTCCCAAAGCATTTTCTCTACTTTTGCAGCTGCCCCTGCCCAGCCTCGGGTTCATTTTTCATTAGGGGGGATCGATAGGAAAGCGGGGGCTGTCGCTCAGCTGATGTCACGCTTCGAGGGCCTCATTCTTCTCCGCCAGCTGACAAGGGGAGAGGGAGTCAATACTTTTGTCAGGTCACTAACAACCCACCAAGTTCCCAGCGGTGACGGATCCCTTGGCTGAGCAGCCACTGAGCGCAGCCCCAATGCACAGCGCTGCAATCCATAGCGTGAGGCACAAAAGGAGCTGCTGTGTGTCCGTGTACCGCAGAGACGGAGGAGTGTGGGTAGGATATGGATGGGGGAGTTTTGTCTTGATTGGCGAGAGGGAGAAATGCACGTAGGCGTGCAAAGCAAAGAGAGGTGGACACGTGAACGAGGTTTGTTTGTGCAATGCTGAATGCAAGGTGTCAGCGATCCAAAAGGGCATAAAGCAGAATAATCACCCCTGTCCACAGGCATCGCAGGGAGCAGGAGCCGTTTGATGTAGAATGTGATACAAAGGGAAAAGGCTCGGGTGATGAAGAGGGAGCACTGGGTGTCTTATGTAAACCAGCGGAGGATTTGGAGGTGAGACGCAGAGAGGCGTGTGCCTCAGCCTCAGCAGAAGGAGTGATGAGCATAGCAGGACAGACGGGTTTTGATACAGAGCAAGCACCCCTGCATCATTTCATGGCAACTTCATGGCCATCACAGCCAGAAGAAATGGCCCTTGGTTCCTCTGTAAGGGAGCAATGTGCAAACTGGGCCACAGAAAGGGTCACTGGGCACTGGAACAGGCTGCCCAGGGAGGAGGTTGATTCACCTTCCCTGGAGGTGTTTAAGGCACGGGTGGATGAGGTGCTGAGGGACATGGGTTAGTGATTGATGGGAATGGTTGGACTTGATGATCTGGTGGGTCTCTTCCGACCTGGTTGTTCTATGATTCTATGAGCAGACAGAGCCAGCAAGAGGGGCTGAGAAGAGGGGACAGGGATACAGTCACCACGGCATCAGAAGGGATGACAGAGAACTAGGAGGGTTTTTTATCAGCTCTTGGTGCTTCGCATCTGTCAGTTTAGTAGAGACCAGTGGACTCTGCATAGAGAAGCCAAATGCTTTGTGTTTGATAAATCAGGGGTCAGGCTCTCCCTGCATCAAGACAAGAAATCACAGATTGGCACAAGAACCCTACAATTAATCATTTCTGAAGGTGTCTCTTCCTATTCACTCTGTGGCCCTTCAGCATTCAGGCAGGAATACAGGCAAGGTGAGGTTTGATATGGATGCTGGTTATCTGCTGGTGGAGTAAGTGATACAGTTCAAGGAATACAGACAGGCATCCAGGCAAAAGAATCACCCTTCAGGAAGGATACAGTCCTCTCCAGTTGGGAAAGAATATATTTATCACTTTTAATGCATTTGATGAATATATACATACTGTTAAATTCCCTGCTCAGGCAGTGGCGTACGAGCTGTGCTTGTTGGACTTGGACAGGATTTATACCCATCCAGGTGCTGTTGTAAGCAGTGTGCAAACTGGGCTGTCTTTGCAAAAGCGCCAGGTCTCCCAGTCACTACTGGGAAGCTCCCTCTGGCATCCTTAGGGAAGGGGCTTTTCCCATTTCCACGGTGCCTGGGTGCATGGAGCTACTTCCTATCTTAGCAGCTCTCCAGCGGCATGGTAAAAGCAGCACAACAGTGAGTACATCTGTAACAGAGAGCAAACCCCTTTCTTTGCTTTCCTCTCCCCATATTTGTGGACCTGGAAGGTCATTATTCTACTGCAATGGGACTGGCAGAGCATGAAGTTGGTGGACACGTCTCGAGCAGTGTTTCACCCTAGTGACACACAGCCAGATAAGATGCAATTAACGTGGATGTGAGCGAATTGGTTTTGCTTGTCTCCTCCAAAGCAGAGCAGAGTTCAGGCGGACACTCCCTTACCTCCCTCCTCGTCTGGGCAGGTAGGATACAAACCCCTCTGAAAGGAGGGAAGAGCAGAACTTCTTAATGCCCAGGTGGAACTCAGCTTGGGAAGACCCATTGCTAGAGCTGAGCTTTTAGTGAACAGTACCCCTCCCCAGTAGGTTTTTCCAGCTATAGACTGCATGAAGCAGAGGTTGCCTTTCACACTGGTTTTCATAGAATCATAGAATCATTTGGCTGGAAAAGATCATTGAGATCATTTAGTCCAATCATCCCTGTCCACCTCTGAGCAACTTGTCTGTCTGTCTGTCTTTTAAACCTCTTCAGAGATCGGGACTCCACCACCTCCCTGGGCAGCCTCTGCCTGTGCCTGGGAACACTTTTGGGGAAAAAAGTTTTCCCAGTGTCCAATCTGAACCTGCCCTAGTGCAACCTGAGGTCTTTTCCTCTCATCCTGTCCCTGGTTACTTGGAAAGAAGAGATCAAAATCCACCTCACCACAACCTCCCTTCAGGCAGTTGTAGCCAGTGATGAGGTCTCCCCTCAGCCTCCTTTTCTCCAGGCTAGACAACCCCAGTTCCTTCAGCTGCTCCTAATAAGACGTGTTCTCCAGTGCCTTCACCAGCTTCATTGCCCAAGCACTTCCAAGACCACGGGTTTGCCTGACTGAGTGTGGTCAAGCCCATGGAGATGCCTTCCTGCACGAGAGCCATGCAGGGCTGCTAGCAAGGAAACCCATCCACCCTCTGCTATCAAAAGGAGCTGGCTCAGAGCACTGTAAACTTAAGCTGCTCAGACATGACATCAAATATTTAGGTTATTTGGGATTTGTGCTCGATTGTTTGATGTTTCTGTTTCATTCTCAGTAGACCCGGTTGCTATTTTGCCACTGAAAATATTCCCAGCAGAAAATGCGGCATCGTGAAGACCCAAACTTTTTCAAGACGCAGCGACTGGAAGATTATGACCACATTTTCCTCACCTCTTTTTTTTTGTTCTGAATTGACATCCTGACTCTACATTGTTGGCTCAGGTTGGACTTTTCCTGCAGAGGGTCGATTTGGTTAAAAAGTATGGAAAAATACTTGAGGCGGCTCCAAGCTGAACTGTTTCTGGCTTTGAAACATCACCTACTCCGCATTTTCTCACTGCAGCTCAGCATTACAAACAAATATTGAAAAATGGCCTTTCCCAGCCCACAGCCTCTTTATTTTCTGATCAAACTCCGCTAAAGAGCAGGAAAGCTGGGAAACGCAGATGGCTCAAGCTGCCAACGATCATTTTGGTAATGGAAATAGCTTACTCTGCTCGGCAGGGGAGAACTGGAAAGATTAGGCTAGAAAGAGACGATGGAATTAAATAAAAAATCAACTAAAAAGCGGAAAAGGGCTGTGATTGAACGCGAATGCACACGACACTGAGGCGACCCTCCTCTCCTCCTGTCTCTGGCTTCTGCCATCTTAAAAGACAGGAGCTCTCACTTCAAATTAACTTAATCTGTAGCGTTAAATAATTCATGTTGATTTAAGAAAGCCTTATTTCTAATGGGACATACATGGAGGCAGAGTTAATATTGGAAGAGGCTGCGGAGGAGGAGGAGGGGGGAATTAGACTATAAAAGGTGAATGTACAAGTTAATTGCCTATCAATTATTCACCTTAAGTCTCCTTTGCCTCCCTCCTTGCACCCCTATGGTCCCCTTGTCCTGGTTGTCACCAAGTTTCCACCAGCATCTCTCTGGTCCAGCCCTTTCCCTATGCTGAGCTCCAGAGCTGGTGGTGTACGGAGCTGGCTGGGACAGTCAGTGCTATGAGGCAGGCTGGAGGCACCTTGTCTCATCCTGGGGTCCCTCCCAACCCCACCATGGCCAAACCCTTTGGCACCTGCTTCAGAAACTGTTTAAAACCACAGAAGACAGAGCCTGTACTGCATAGCGAAGGACGACTCGCCCTGCTGTGAACAGCCCTATCAGTTGTTGCCATTCCCTGAGCCTTTCCTTGCCTTTTGAGCAGCACAGACCAGAAGTGGCTTGGGATGCTGCTGCCAAGAGGAGGAGGGCAACCATGCTACCGTCCAGCTTCCCCAGCACCTTGCCATCCGTCTGCTCTGCTTGTCCCTGCTCCGGGCACTGCAGGTCCTGCCTCCCCGTGGTCATCCCAACGTCGCTGCCACATCCGTAGCCTGAGCCAGGGCTCCCCTCTTCCCCTTCCCTCTCTTCCCTCCAGGGGAAACCAATGCTCTCTTCAAAGTTTCTCCTCGCTTGGCTGCCTTCGAGATCTGGGAACTCAACACTAATTAACGTGTCTGCAAATCCCAGCTCGGCTGGCGGGGCTTCGAATTCATTCACGCTCCCCCGAGTGCAGGAGGATCCACAAGCCAGCCCTCTGGCTCCTTCAGCTACACGGCTGGCAGATGCATATTTTAACAACACACATCTGTTGGCTATATAATCTCTTGTATTTGCCCTCCCTGCTCCGAGCTTTGATGGAAGACCAGAGGGAACTCTCCAGTGGTTACAGCCAAAGTGTTTGCTTTGCAATTTCGCTCCATTGCTGTCTGATTTTATTTTTAAATTTCTCCAAGTCCTAATCAGTCTCTTACTTTATTTAATTAATACCCTGGCTTAGTTAAATAGATCATAAATTAAGAAGCTGTGGCATTAAAGATGTACCAGGTAGCAAATAGCCCTCTAGTGGCTTCCCAACGCCTGCCTGGCCTGGGATCCCTGCTGCCCTGACACCCTTTGCTTGCAGAAACACTGGATGCCTCCGTATCTCCCAAATCACACCTCATCAGCTTTTATGACAGAATCAGAGAATTGGTTGATTGCAAAAGACCTTTGAGATAATTGAGTCCAACTGTAACTGTCTACTACTAAAGCAGATACCTGAGCAGTATATCTACCCATTTTTTAAACACCTCAAAGGGTGGGGACTCCACCACCTCGCTGGGCAGCCTCTGCCCATGCCCAAGAACCCTTTCAGTCAAGTCATTTTCTNGCTTTTATGACAGAATCAGAGAACTGGTTGATTGCAAAAGACCTTTGAGATAATTGAGTCCAACCATAACTGTCTACTACTAAAGCAGATACCTGAGCAGTATATCTACCCATTTTTAAACACCTCAAAGCATGGGGACTCCACCACCTCGCTGGGCAGCCTCTGCCCATGCCCAAGAACCCTTTCAGTCAAGTCATTTTCTCTGATGTCCAATCTAAACCTGCCCTGGTGCAAGTTGAGGCTATTTCCTCTCATCCTGTCACCTGTCACTTTGGAGAAGAGATGAACACCCACCTTACCACAACCTCCTTTCCAGGAGACATAGACAGTGATGAATAAGGGCTCCCCTCAGCCTCCTCTCCTCTAGGCTAAACAATCCCAGGTCCTTCAGCTGCTCTTTCTAAGACTCGTTCTCCAGCTCCTTCATCTGCTTTGCTGGCCTCCTATGGATGTGCTCCAGCCCCTCAGTGTCCTTCCTCACCAGGTTAGACATCCCCAGGAGAGTGAGCAGTGGCTCCTTCCCCAGACAATGTGGGCAATGGTAAGAGGGAAGTTGAAGGAGACACAGAGAAGGAGGGGGCTTCAGTTTTGGGATGGGTTAGCCAGGTTCCTGAGCAGTATTCATTGCTGAGACTCCACAAATAAAAGATTTCTCCAAATGCTGATGACACTAATAGGCTCATCTGTTTGAGTGTTTGGACTTCCAAGGCTATGGAATGATCTGTTCCACTACATTTAACCATGTAGATTTGAAAACAATGTGACAAAACCTTAAATATTTAATTAAAATATGGTGTAGCTCTGCATCTGAGCAGGGAAGTAGGAGGCATCAGCCCCGCAAAGCTGTTGTCAGACATGAATGACAGCAGTTGGAAACTGAATTGGGAGGCATTAGGGGATTTTGTGATATCAAGAAAGTGGAAAAGCTGGCAAGAGAGAACAAGTCATCACCAAACCATGAAAAAAAACAACAAGAAGTGAGGTACTGCTCAGAGAGAAGACTGGGATGTGATAGAATTGTATGAGGTTCTCCAGAACTGCCTCCTGCATCCCTGGATCGCTGAGGAGGTTCTCAAGTTGTTGGCAAACCCAGCAGTGCACTTGGGGCTCACAGACACGAGAGCCTCCTGTCCCAGGTCTGCCTATGGCACTGTTTGCTTCAAAGTTACAAGGCTTGCACACAGATTTGGGGCTGGCAGAAGGATCCTCTCCTGCTTAGGTGATGCCCGCAGCCTGAGGTGAAACTGAGCAGATGAGGATAATTTAGGCTTTGATTGACTGTCAAAGGTCACAGCGTGGTTTGGGTTGGAAGGGACCTTAAAGATCGTTTAAGATCATTTCCATGGGCAGGGACACTTTCCACTGGATCAGGCTGCTGAACGGATCAGAAAGGTGCCAGGATGGAAGATCTCCACCCCCTCTACATGTCAAGAAGCTGGAGGTGTGAGCAATACCCTTGTGTGTGAAGTCCAGGTTGCCCAGAGCAGTGGTGGTTGCCCCATCCCTGGAGGGGTTCCAGGCCAGCTTGGATGGGGCTTGGAGCCCCTGATCCAGTGGGAGGTGTCCCTGCCCATGACAGGTGTGGGACTGGATGGGATTTGAGGTCTCTTCCAACCCAAACCATTCTATGATTCTATGATAAATACAGTGAATGCCGGGCCACCGACAGGTTGCAAAGCCACATTTCCTTATTGATTTGGTTTAACTTGAATGTGCAATAACTTTAATTTTCTTAAAAGGAAAACACTCTGTAAATAGAAGTTGCTGAATATCTGAGGTAAATGTACCAATTAGCAACTACCATGTATATTCACATAAACATTAACTATCGTCTATTCAACACATTCCATAACCTCAAAGATAATAACGATTTCCTTTTGATCCATAAAAACATCGCTCTGCTCAATCAACGCTTCACAGCAGCTCTGAGCTCTGACGTCCGCCTGTGTGCCCTGGGACTAAATTAGTTTTGAAATCTTTAGCTCTAATTAAATAACATTATTTCTTTTGTCTGACTCCAGCAACGTATTCTGCCTTCACAACAGGAGGAAGGAGCCCAGGCAAAGGAGGGAAGGGCGACATCACTCGTAGAGGTTGACGGTAAGCGAGGAAGCCCCTCTGACAGCTGCGCTCTGCTTTCTGATGCATTCACAGCCTTCTTTCATGTATGGGCAACACGTCAGAGCTCTGAGTGGCAGCAAAGGGTTGTCTGAGCAGAAGGATGGATCAAAAGAAAATCATCATCATCTGCGGGGTCAGAGAAGGAAGAGATGGCAGGTGTGTAAGTTTGGGGGTAGGAGACTTTGTAGGGTTGTGGAGGGAGGAAAACTAGTGCAGGGGAAATTACAAACCAGGTGCTAGAACTCAATTTAAGCTGAAAAAGGGGAGATTTAGATGAGAGATTAGGAAGAAATGTTTTCCTGTGAGGGTGGAGAGACCCTGGCCCAGGTTGCCAAGAGAAGTGGTGGCTGCCCCATCCCTGGAGGGGTTCAAGGCCAGGTTGAGTGGGACTTCCTGGAGCCCCTTTCAGGACTGGAAGCTGCTCTAAGGTCTCCACAGCCTTCTCTTCTCCAAGCTGAACAATCCTGTCTCTCCCAGCCTATCTTCATACAGGAGGTGCTACAACCCTCGGGTCATCTCCATGACCTCTGCACTCACTTCAATGGATCCACATCCTTCCTGAGCTGAACACAGGGCTCCAGGTGGGGTCTAATTAGAGTAGAGAGGCAGAATCACAATGATATTCTTCATATCCTTAAATTTACACACATGCTTTCCTAAACTGGCACGTGTATCTGTAGAGCTGAAGTACCAAATGTTTTGTGCCTGTGCTACTCATCTCAGAACTGCTGCACTCTTTCTTAAACAGTTTCCCTTGCAGCCATTTGCAGGATCAAGATGTTCTCTGTTTGATTAATTTCTGGTCCTTTTGATTTGGCAATAAAATATTTTGTCAAAGAGCCACCCAGTGTGACTCAGAGGGCAAAACCAAATAAATCCCAACATGAGGAGGAGACAGGACTTACCAAGCACGGTCAGCCGGGCAGGTCTGGATCGGATGGCCGCTTGGATGGCCTGACATTCGTAGACAGCGTCATCTTGGAGATCCGCTCTCAGGATTTTCAAGTGATGCTCTCCAGACAGATGGTCTCCTACGACCAGATAGCGTGGATAACCTGCAGAACGTAAAGTGTGAGCTGGGAGGAGGCTGGGATGATAAGCCCAAGGATGAAGAACATAGAGTGTTGACCCAGAGCCTCAGCCATCTCACAGCAAACCCCTAGGAGTCAGGCTTCTTCCCCTCCTAGGCTGCCAGCCCAAAAAGGCCTTCTAAATTTGGGGAGGTAACTGAAGACTTTGTCCTAAGAGTTCAGAAAGGAGGTTCTGATGAAGGAGCATGAGCTGAAATCCCTAGGAAAAGGGATGAGCCCTTCCATTAGGACATCCACCACTTCCACCTCCTTTGAGACTTCTCATGGGATTTCCTTAACTTCTCAAATCCGCTGTGCTCGTTGTGGAACCCTGGAATACCTCCATTATCAGGTCTACAAAGGCTGCTTAGGAGCCTGCAGGGGTACTGACAGCTCTGCTTTGCACTTCAAGCCATCTGAAGCAGTGCAGAAGGAGGGCTGCCATCGCTCCATCCTTCCCCACACTGGTGATTAATGCACCGTGTAACACAGGCAGCCTGGCACACTCTTGTATTTTTGTTGTTTCACAAGCTATCAACAGCAGGATTTGCTCTCCTGAACTGCAAGAATACAAATGATGGGTTTGTTTGTACTTAGCTAATTAGATGACTGGCTGAGCTGGTATCATGTGAGCTGGCAGTTCCTCTTGCTGAAAGCAGTCCCTGCTCCATTAATTGTGGAAGTCGTTCACATACGCTACACATTTGAGTGGAGCTGTTGTTACCCATTTGTGTTGCGACGTCTTGTATGGAAAGCTCAGCTCTTTAATATATGGAAAAGTTGTGACATAGAGCTTTGAAAATGAGTTGGAGAAGTGAAATGCTCACTGAGATGAGACTGAGAAAGGAGTAATTCCATGTATTAAACAAACAAACAAAAAAAGGAGATGAAACATAGAATCATGGAATTGTTAAGGTTGGAGAAGACCTCTAAGATCATCCAGTCTAACCATCAAGCCAACACCGTGGCCACTAAACTATGTCCTGAAGCAACACATCTACATGTTTTTTGAACCCCTCCAGGGATGGGGACTCCACCACTGCCTGGGGCAGCCCCTGCCAGAGCTTCACCACTCTTTCAGTGAAGATTTTCCTAATATCCAATCTAAAAAGAAAAAGCTGGCATCCCACTTTAGAGAAGAGTGGGGTCTCTGGAGACCAAGCAAGATGAATCCTCCCCTGGTTTTTGAATGTTGCTGCTTGACTTGGAGCAACCCCTCTTGCCTGCAGCGATTGAGCAGTGACAACAGTGTGTGTAGAAACTGCTGTGTAGGGGGCATGAAGCAGCAGCCCAGGGAAGGGCTCAGCACCCTCCCACGCTTCTGGCTCTCAAGAAAAAAGTCTCCATTACTTATAAGAAATATTGCACTAAAAAGAAAAAAAATCACATTTTAAGTGAAATATATTGAATAAAGTGTATAACTTCTTCACTACTGTTCCAGGGTCTTCACCAGTTGCAATGAACCATCAATCACAATGTACGCATGGGATTAAGTATAGAAAAGCCTGAGGAATTTGATTACCAAGCTATAATTTTCCAGAAGTACAACTTGAGGAAGCCACGAGTACATGTGGACTCTGCTGGATTGCAATGAACACATTTATCCAAAGCAAAGAGAGATTCAGGGGTTTTGAGAACATCAAAAAAGGTGCTTTCAGCATTTAGAAAACATTTCAGGTTGTATTTCGGAAACATGACATTTGTTCCCAAAAGCCAACTGATAGCAAGGCAAGGCTTTCCAAGAGATCCAGGTCACAACTCTGGGAAACCAACTGCTTCATTTCAAGTCAGAGTGAAAAACGTTTTTGTTTATTCCAAGTTTTCAGTTTTTATGTGAGAGCTGCCTGGAAGGATTTGCAGTTGAAATGAATCATAGAATTAGAGAACGGTGTGGGCTGGAAGGAATGTTAAAGCTCATCCAGTTCCACCCCTGCCATGGGCAGGGACACCTCCCACTGGATCCGGTTGCTCCAAGCCCCATCCAACCTTCCCTTGAACCGTTCCAGGAATGGGGCAGCCACCACTGCTCTGAGTAACCTGGGCCAGGGCCTCCCCACCCTCAGGGTGAAGAATTTCTTCCTAACGTCCAATCTAAATCTTCCTCCTTCCAATGTAAAGCCATTCTTGCTCATTCCACCACTCTGGGTCCTTGTGAAAAGTCCCTCTCCAGATTTTCTGGACCCCATTTCAATACTGGAAGCTGCTCTAAGGTCTTCTCACAGCCTTCTCTTCTCCAGGCTGAACAACCCCAACTCTCTCTGTCTGTCCTCATATGGCAGGTGCTCCAGCCCTCTGTTCATCTTTGTGGCCTCCTCTGGACCTGTTCCAACAGCTCCATGTCCTTCCTGTGCTGAGGACTCCATTCATTATTCTCATACTAAGTATTGTATCTGCCCCTTCTCTGCTGGAGAGGGCGAGCTTCAATTTTTCTTGTGCCGCTAAGGTAGGATCATGGATCATGACTTACTTGAGAGATCCCGTCCAACTCCAAGGGCGAGCCCATCCTTAATCCACAGCACGATGCCATTGTACTCCGGGATGGCGCAGAGCAGTGTCACAGGCTGCCCAGCAATCACCACCTGGTCCTGGGGCTGCTGAGTGAAGGAGGATGCTTGACCTGGAGATGGGAACAGGAGAGAAAGAGGTGGCTGTCATACCAAGGCAGTTTTCCATGAGATGAAGGGCCCTAGGGTGCAAACCCCAAGATGCTTCTGCCTCAGCTGCAGCACAAACCAGGGGCTGAATTCTGCAGCTCTTCATTGCATGGTTAATTATTGCCCCTGCGTACTCTCAGACAAAGATTTCCAACAATTTTGCCCCTGAGGGACAAAAAGTCAGACCAAAGAGGTACCAGGCATCTCTTCTCGCTGTTTGAGTTTGGACTGTGGGGCTGGTGTTTCAGGACTGACAAGAAGAAAAGCAGAAGGCTTTGAGGACGCAGGGATAATTTGCATTTCACCTTGTGCAGGAGGATGTTGGTCCCCCGCTTCTGTATCTCCCCTCTCTATGCTCTCTCTGAAACCAGGACGCAGTGGAGAACCTGCTACAAAACCCTCAGAAAACAACGGGCTGCTGCTGTTCTCTCTTCTCCCACAGCATAACCTCCTGGGTTTAGAATCATACAATCATTAGGTTTGAAAAGACCTTATTGATTATCAACTCCAACTGTACCTATCTACTATTAAATCATGTCGCCAAGCACCTTATCTACCCACCTTTTAAACACCTCCAGGGATAGGGACTCAACCACCACTCTGGGCAACCCGTTCCTGTGCTGTGAAGGGCTTCACACACATTGAGCTGTGAGCTCCACACATGTCTGGGGACAAGAAGAAGCAACAGTCCTGGTTCCACACTGCCTTTTGCCAAGGTTTCATCATCAAAGCCACAAGCCATCCATCCATAATGAGCCAAGCTCCAAAGCATGACATCAGCAACCTTGGTTGACACAGGTGGACCAAGAGTGGTGGTTTGTCACCTCTCTCCTTGCCCTTTCCCACCTTAAATGCTGCAATAACAATTCAAAGCCCTTGGGTCATCTCCCACCTTGTGAGATGTCTCACACCTGAGGTGTGAGATGGAACTTCTTATTTCTAAGAGAAAATATTCTGATCCCATATAACCTCCTCCTGTCAGGTTTTGCGATGTGCTGGGTGTATGTTTTATTTTCCCCCTTTGAAGTACATCACCTTTGCCTTTGCCATGACTAAAACCCATCCAAAGTGTTAATTCCTTCTGTTTCTTTGTTTTTTTCTTTTTACAATGACTGCTCTGGTTTTCATTCAGTCAAGGTGGGAATCCAAGGTGCCCATACAGCACATCCCTGTGGTCTAAAGGACATGAGGGCTCATGGAAGCTCCCTCCTTACTTTCTTGTAAAGAAAAGAGTAAAAGAAGAACAAATGGTGACAAAGCACCCCTGAAGCAGATAAAGCCCTGGGCTTGCAACCCAGAAAGCCAACCATATCCTGGCCTGCATCCAAAAGAAATGCTACCAGCAAGGCAAGGGCAGGGATAATGCCCCTCTGCTCTGCTCTTGTGAGACCCTACCCAGAGCCCTATGCCCAGTTCTGGGATCCTCAGCACAGGAAGGACATGGATTTGCTGGAATGGGTCCAGGGGAGGCCAATGGAGATGACCTGAGGGCTGAAGCACCATGAGGACTGGCTGGGAGAGTTGGGGTTGTTCAGCCTGGAGAAGAGAACACCCTTCCAGCCCAAACCATTCCATGACTCTACGATTCTATGATACCATGGAGAGATGCCTCACTGTCCTACCAGCTGCTGCACATACACAGTGTCACAATCTAATACTGGAAGGTCTTAACCATAAAGCTGTTTTAGGCTGCTCTGCTGTTGTCTGGACACCTCTGGAGCATGGTCCATTGTGTTGATTATTTTTAGTGTTTCTGAACAGTGCTAGTGCTTTCCCAACACTTCAGGTCCTGCTCTTACTCTGGATAGAGGATGGATCTGAAAGAGAGGGATGTTGGGAGAAAGGCAGAGCAACTGGATTCTGACTCACTTTATTACCTGAGGGATTTTAAAGATCAGGAGCCTTGCTGTGCGTCAGTTCTTGCCCTGTGTTAAAAGCCCCCAGCCCTCTGCTGAATGTCAGTTCAATACGCGGGATACCAGGCTGAAGGAAAAGTTTCTCTTTAAAATCAATTTGTTAAACCAGGACAGCCTCCACGTGAACCGCCCTAAATCAATTCAATCCTAATTTACATTAACTCAATTTAATCATCGACTGATGATTAATCCGAAACCAAGGTTACGCGTGACACAAGTTCTCACAGCTAAACTTGTTTCCCAATGAGTTGTTGGGCCTTGCCTACAGGGCAAAGCTACAAAGCTCAATCACTCCCTAACTTGTGCANCCAAGCACCTTATCTACCCACCTTCTAAACACCTCCAGGGATAGGGACTCAACCACCACTCTGGGCAACCCGTTCCTGTGCTGTGAAGGGCTTCACACACATTGAGCTGTGAGCTCCACACATGTCTGGGGACAAGAAGAAGCAACAGTCCTGGTTCCACACTGCCTTTTGCCAAGGTTTCATCATCAAAGCCACAAGCCATCCATCCATAATGAGCCAAGCTCCAAAGCATGACATCAGCAACCTTGGTTGACACAGGTGGACCAAGAGTGGTGGTTTGTCACCTCTCTCCTTGCCCTTTCCCACCTTAAATGCTGCAATAACAATTCAAAGCCCTTGGGTCATCTCCCACCTTGTGAGATGTCTCACACCTGAGGTGTGAGATGGAACTTCTTATTTCTAAGAGAAAATATTCTGATCCCATATAACCTCCTCCTGTCAGGTTTTGCGATGTGCTGGGTGTATGTTTTATTTCCCCCCTTTGAAGTACATCACCTTTGCCTTTGCCGTGACTAAAACCCATCCAAAGTGTTAATTCCTTCTGATTATTTGTTTTTTTCTTTTTACAATGACTGCTCTGGTTTTCATTCCGTCAAGGTGGGAATCCAAGGTGCCCATACAGCACATCCCTGTGGTCCAAAGGACATGAGGGCTCATGGAAGCTCCCTCCTTACTTTCTTGTAAAGAAAAGAGTAAAAGAAGAACAAATGGTGACAAAGCACCCCTGAAGCAGATAAAACCCTGGGCTTGCAACCCAGAAAGCCAACCATATCCTGGCCTGCATCCAAAAGAAATGCTACCAGCAAGGCAAGGGCAGGGATAATGCCCCTCTGCTCTGCTCTTGTGAGACCCTACCCAGAGCCCTATGCCCAGTTCTGGGATCCTCAGCACAGGAAGGACATGGATTTGCTGGAATGGGTCCAGGGGAGGCCAATGGAGATGACCTGAGGGCTGAAGCACCATGAGGACTGGCTGGGAGAGTTGGGGTTGTTCAGCCTGGAGAAGAGAACACCCTTCCAGCCCAAACCATTCCATGACTCTACGATTCTATGATACCATGGAGAGATGCCTCACTGTCCTACCAGCTGCTGCACATACACAGTGTCACAATCTAATACTGGAAGGTCTTAACCATAAAGCTGTTTTAGGCTGCTCTGCTGTTGTCTGGACACCTCTGGAGCATGGTCCATTGTGTTGATTATTTTTAGTGTTTCTGAACAGTGCTAGTGCTTTCCCAACACTTCAGGTCCTGCTCTTACTCTGGATAGAGGATGGATCTGAAAGAGAGGGATGTTGGGAGAAAGGCAGAGCAACTGGATTCTGACTCACTTTATTACCTGAGGGATTTTAAAGATCAGGAGCCTTGCTGTGCGTCAGTTCTTGCCCTGTGTTAAAAGCCCCCAGCCCTCTGCTGAATGTCAGTTCAATACGCGGGATACCAGGCTGAAGGAAAAGTTTCTCTTTAAAATCAATTTGTTAAACCAGGACAGCCTCCACGTGAACCGCCCTAAATCAATTCAATCCTAATTTACATTAACTCAATTTAATCATCGACTGATGATTAATCCGAAACCAAGGTTACGCGTGACACAAGTTCTCACAGCTAAACTTGTTTCCCAATGAGTTGTTGGGCCTTGCCTACAGGGCAAAGCTACAAAGCTCAATCACTCCCTAACTTGTGCAGTTAAACTGACGAAAGACCTGCTGTGAACACTTATATTTCAATTTAGCTTAACTTACACACGCTCTTTGCCAGATAAAGGTGCATGAGGAGGAGCAGAGCCATCCTTTCTGGATCTCTCCTGCTTTACAACAGGATAAAAAGCCCCACTGAAATTTTTGCAAGCATTCAGGTGCACTGAGCAACACATCCCTGTGGATTTCAGAAGTGTCCTGCTTCTCTTTGCACTCATGTATTTGCAAGGAGATCTAATTTCACCACAGGGGCTCCATAAGGCAAATCCTGGTGCTGGGCTGTGCCCACAACAGGACAGGTTTGTTCCAGTGGAGCTTCCAGTTCTTCCTGCTGGGAGACTCGCTGGAAGCCCCAGAGGCCTCCAATACCAGCAGAAACCCTCGCTATTCTGAATTAAGATCTTGAAATCTGATTTTGCAGGGAATATTAATCAGCTCTGATGTTATTCAGACTCATAAAGGACACGCGCTACCAGCATAATACGGAAAAGTGGGGATAAGAGAGAAAATTAGGAAAGGAAGCAGAAAAAAAGTATTTCACTTTGTTGTTTTTTTTTCCAATATATCTATTTTCTGCCTGCTAACGATGTTTTCACGGCTCACTCTGTAATCTTGACAATTCTTAAGGCGAGCCGGGCAAGCGGGGATAGCGCTGGAATGCGGCAATAACCCAAAAAGATTGTTTTATCGGCAAGAATTATCAGGTTGTCAGCTGGGAGCTGCAAGAGCCGTAATGAGAAAGCAGGAGCACAAAGTGGTGTCCATGCCCTCTGAAAATGTCCATTAAGCAGAGGCTTCATTTGGTAATTGCTGTTGGACACCTCCCCCTTTTTAGGGTGTTTTTTTTTCCTTTTTTTTTTTTTTTTTTTTTGTTTCTTGATGTGTTTTAGAGAGCAGTTGATGGCCGTGGAAAATCAGAGCAGAAACAAGGCATATGTCTCCTGCCTTTCCTTCCCTCTGTTTGTTCAGTGTGAAAAATTACCACTTGAAACCATTTTTTTTCAGTCCAAGGCTTTGTCTCAGCTACAAACAGCTCCAAGGAGAGGGGAGATGGTGGGAAGGAACTTAAGAGCATTACCTGGGCTGGTCCCTGCTCCACGGCAGGATCATCTCCCCCTAAATCACAGATAAAAAAAACAGCAGGGAAAAAAAAACAGGTACTGAAAGCAGAGCTCAACCAGCTTTCAAATCAGCTTAAAGTCTGATTACTGGGTTTAACTGGGTTTGGAAGATCAGAGGCCCATCCGTGTTTCAGCTTTCAGCTGTCTTATGTCTTAATGTTGAAGGAACAAGTAATTTGTAGAAAAATTTTAAGGGAGATAAGAACCTTGACTGAAAAGAACTAAGAAAAGAGAGATCGGGAGAGGGTGATTTACAGACAAAGGCTGAGTGGTTTCAGCTACAAGAAAATGGGTTGAAACAGGTCACTTGTGTATTTTAGTCATGAACGTATACGATGTAATTACAAAATGGTTTGGAAGGAGGGTGGGTCATCTCCAGGGACAAAATAAAACATAGAATCCTGGAATCATTAAGGTTGGAAAAGGTCTCCAGGCTCATCCAGTCCAACTGCCAGCCCAAGCCCACCGTGCCTGCTAAACTACGTCCCAAAGTGCCAAGGCCACATGCTTTTTGAACACCTCCAGGGATGGAGACTCCACCACTGACCTGGGAGGCCTCTGCCAGGGTTTCACGAATCTTTAAGTATGGAATTTTTTCCTAATATCCCATCTAAACCTCCCCTGGCACAACTTGAGGCCATCTCCTATCATTCTATCACTTGTTCCCTGGGAGAAGAGACCAACACCTGCCTCACCACAACCTCCTTTCCGGGACCTGTGAAGAGCCATGGGGTCCCCCCTCAGCCTCCTCTTCTGCAGGCTGAACAGCTCCAGGTCCCTCAGATGCTCCTCATAAGACTTGTTTTCCGGACTCTTCACCAGCTTCCCTGCCCTCCTCTGAACGAGCTCCAGTCCCTCAATGTCTTTCCCATACTGAGGGACAAAAACATGAAGCCAGGATTCAAGGTGTGGCCTCACTAGCGTTGAGTGCAGGGGGATGATCCCTTTCCTGGTCCTGCTGGTCACCCCGTGGCTGATCCAAGCCCGGATGGTGTGAAACAAGAACTTCAATGTTCACACAAGATGCTGCAGGTGAACCAGAAATTTCCCATTCTCTGGTTTTAACTATAACCTGCCTGCAAATCCTTGCAGAGACTGGAGTTCAGACCACACCAGTCCAACCTAGAGCCTAGGCAAGGTACCTGCACTGGCCACCAGCTATCTACCACTTACCTTTCCCCTCCTACAGTGCCTTCCTGCTGTAGAATGGGAACCCAGGTCCTGTTTTTGCAAAGTGCTTCTACTCTGTGGCAGGCGCTGCAAAGAGCAGGGAGATGATGGTTTGGGTGGAAGGGACCTGAAAGCACATCTAGTTCCAACTCCTGCCATGGGCAGGGACACCTCCCCCTGGATCAGGGCCTCCAAGCCCCATCCAAGCTGGCCTTGAACCCCTCCAGCAATGGGGCAGCCACCACTGCTCTGGGCAACCTGCCCCAGGGTTTCTCCACCCTCACAGAAAAACATTTCTTCTTAAGAGCTCATCTCAATCTTCCCTTCAATCTCTGTTTCAAAGCATTACCCCTTGCCCTACCCCTGCACTTGCTGATCAAGAGATCAAGCTCCCCAGCTTCCTGGAGCCCCTTTCAGCACTGGAAGCTGCTCTGAGGTCTCCTTGGAGCCTTCTCCTCTTCAGGCTGAACAATCCCAACTCTCTCAGACTATCCTCATATAAGAGGTGCTCCAGCCCTCCTCAGTGTTTACAAAGTGTACAAGTGCCTCCCCACCCAAGCCGAGTCCTCATTTACTTGCACACCATCTTTCCCTCATTTGAAAATCGAAGACTTGAGAGACTTTCAAAGAAAGCATGAACCCAATTGACCCTTGGCCTCCTGCAAGCACTGTTGGGAGCTACTCAGCTGCTCTGTCACCCTAAGAGCCTCCACGGGAGCACCTTCTGCTCCTCATCTAGCAGAGATGAGACACACTAAGCACAAGCAAACATTAGGACACCATATTCATTGTTGACTTTTCTATTTAAAAAAGCAAATGGATATGTAAATGAGATGCTAACCATGCCTCTCGGCCATGTTCCAGTGTGATGTTGAAGTTCTATCTGTGCTATCAAGCTGCCCTTCTGCTGCAGGTTGTCAGCCACGGGTCAATCTGCTATTGTAGATGGGGGCTTTGGTATCACAGAAGGCATTTGAGGCTCTTGATCTCAGAGCCTCATCTTCTCCTGGTTTCTGGCTTTGCTTTGCTCCCTGAGGAGCCACTTACACAGCCAGACGACTGCGTGACCTGTTTTCTGGCCTTCCAATCTCCTGTCTTCCTGGAGGAAGTCTCTAAAACAAAAGCGGAGGGTACTTCTTGCAGCTATTGAAATCCTAAACGGCAGGAACAAAACTGGGGGAACAAAGGACCTGCTGGGAACGGTGAGCAGGCAACAGCGCTAACCCTGCTTTTAAAAATCACAGGCAAGATCCTTATGAAGTCACAAGTGTGTCATAAAAAATAAGGGGAAAAAAAAGAGGAAAAAAGAGAGAAGCACTTTAGAACCCTTTATATTTCCTTAATGGATTTTGCACCTGTGGCTCCTGTTTCTCAGTGCTTCTCTGTAATGTTGCCTTGTTCTTTCAAACAAAGGCTGAGACTCTGCGATGTTTGTGACTTCCAAGGGAAATCGCGCCACCAGCACCACAGCTTTCCTTTTCAGACAAGTCCCAACACCCACATGTGGTGAGGAGGACCAAAAAAAAAAAAAAATCCCACTTTACACCCCAGAAAGCAGAGGGAGGTGCCTGCACAGTGCTGGTGCCAAGGTCACGTAGGGCGAGCGTGATGCAGCAGGACCTTGAAGCTCCTGACGTACCCAAAGCCCAAATCGGCAACCAGCTTTCTAAGCTCTCTGAAGACTTCAATCTGTTTGCACGAGTTCTTGTCTGAATTATTTCAGCTTGCAACCTCCTGTGTAAAAACCAGCCTGCCTGCAGACAACTTGCTGCAAGAAGAGGCAACCGAGAACAGCAGATAGTTAAATTTTCATTACCCAAGAGAAGCGATTATTGTAGTAAGAAGCAAGGGACTTAGAGAGGGAACAATGACTCATTAGAAATGGAGACACCGTGGCTCCTTTTATGTAAGTGGAGCTTTGAATTTCCATTGTGTTCCAAAAAGAATTAGTCCTTTTTGTTGAGGAGAGAATAGCGCTGGCGAAAGAGGCCTTATGAAGCAACTCATAAAAATATCACTGTTTAGAAATGAAAGGTGTAGTGATTAAGAGTGGTGGGACTTCTTATCCCTCAATGGGGAGCACGAATACTTCCTTGGACTTGGAGCTGGTGTGAAGCTGGTAGGAGGATGCTCAAAGGACAGCCCAAGCCCACACACCATCCTGGAAGGGTGTCTCTTCAGACCAGGCAGATCACACCAAGTAGCCTGACATGAAATCACAGCCCTTCAGCAAAGCTCAAGGTTGCTATCTCCTGACGTGACACCTGGAGATGGACCAATCTCTTGAGGACTAGGAAGGGAGGGTAGAATCATAGAATCAATCATAGAATTGTTTGATTGGAAAAGACCTTTGAGATCATTGACTCCAACTGTCCCTGTCCACTACTGAACCAACCCTGATCACTTCATTTACCCATCTTTTAAACAACACCAGGGATGGAGACTCCACCGCCTCCCTGGGCAGCCTCTGCCAGTGCCTGAGAACCCTTTTAGTGAAGAGCTTTTTTTGTAATATCCAACCTTAACCTACCCTGGCACAACTTGAGGCCATTTCCTCTCATGCCATCACCTGTAACCTGTGAGAAGAGACCAGCACCCACTTCACTACAACCTTCTTTCAGGCAGTTGTAGGCAGTGAGAGGTGGCTGTGTGCCTGCACTTTCCTGTCAGGCATGGGCTTGTCTCCACGCCACCCTGTGCACCTTCTGCTATTGATCCCATGACAGATGCTCATTCAATGGGTCCTCTCCTCTGAGCCAAGGACAACGAGCTCCTTGCATAAGGCCAACCACTGATGAAAACACATGCCCGCATTGATTTTTAGATGACTGGGAAAAGCAAGCAGACAAAAGCATTACATTATTTACAAAGCTCTCTGGAATTGTCAGTCATAGGGAAGCACAGAGCAAACAGGGAGAGCAGGGAAGAGCTGTGCGGGCACTCATTACCTGCCTGCCTCCCTGTGACCTTTTGAGGTTCAACAAGGCCAAGCACAAGTCCTTGTTGTGGCCATCTCTCATTTCAATACAGGCTTGGGGATGACGTGGCTGAGAGCAGCCCTGAGGAGAAGGACTTGAGGTGCTGACGAATGAGAAGCTCAGGATAAGCCAGCAACATGAACTTGCAGCCCAGGAACCCACCATGTCCTGGGCTGCACCCAAAGAAGCATGGACAGCAGGGTGAAGGAGGGGACTCTGCCCCTCTGCTATGTTCTCGTGAGACCCACCTGGAGCCCTGTGTCCAGTTCTAGAGTCCTGAGGACAGGAAGAACATGGATATGTTGGAACAGGTCCAGAGGAGCCCATGAAGATGATCCAAGGGCTGGAGCACCTCTCATATGAGGATAGTCTGAGAGAGTTGGGATTGTTCAGCCTGAAGAGGAGAAGGCTCCAAGGAGACCTCAGAGCAGCTTCCAGTGCTGAAAGGGGCTCCAGGAAGCTGGGGAGGGTCTCTTGATCAGCAAGTGCAGGGGCAGGGCAAGGGGTAATGGTTTGAAACTGAGATTGAAGGGAAGATTGAGATGAGCTCTTAAGAAGAAATGTTTTGCTGTGAGGGTGGAAAGGCCCTGGCCCAGGTTGCCCAGAGCAGTGGTGGCTACCCCCTCCCTGGAGGGGTTCAAGGCCAGGTTGGATGGGGCTTGGAGGCCCTGATCCAGGGGGAGGTGTCCCTGCCCATGGCGGGGAAGGGGGGGAGGAAAGGGATGGACTTTGAGATCCCTTCCAACCCAAACCACTCCATGACTCTATGATTTTATGACATCCCTGATGAGAGATAGACCCAACCCAGCCTCATATATGCAAACTCAGGCTGAGCACAGTGCCTGTGGAGCCCAAATGAAAGGGACGGCCTGGAGTCCCCAGGAGCACAGCAAGGACTCCCCCAGATGGAAACAAAGGCAAGGTTTACTTGCACCTTCAGAGGAGAAAAAAATCTGTGACACCCATGGCAGGAGCAAATGAATCGCACCGGTGATGTTGTCCAGAGTAAGGAGACCTGAAGCAGCATCACCAAGGGAGGGTCACTTGTTGTTGATGACCAGAGCCACGTCTTTCAGTTCCTTTCAGCCTCAAAGAAGGTAGCTTTTGTTTATCCCTTACATAAGCTTTCCTTTATTTTACTTTGATTCCTTGGGGGGAAAACAAAATCCATTTGAACAAAAATGTCAGTTTGGCCTTTTTTAGTCTGACTACGTAAGTCCAGCTCACGTGGCTCCTCTACTCTTGATGCTGCTGAATTATTCAGTTTGAAAGAAAAAAAAAAGCACAACACCCTTCAGTCAAGGAATGAATCAGCTGTACAGCAGGACAAGCAGCAGCCTCCTTCTTGCTGCCCTGCCAGCTGTGTGACCGGGCATTGGATGTGCCCCCTCTCCTGGTGCAAAGCTGGGACCTGAACTCCTACTTTGCTCACCCACAAACATTGATGGGGATGGGACCCTTCTCCCTCTTGAAGTAACACAACAAGCAAAGCTTGGCAGTTTCCATTAGCTCCAGCCATCTGTGCTGTGCAGATATGGATGGGAAGAAGTGGGCTATGTTTAGAAGAAACCTTCGAGTACCTGAAGACTCTGCAAGAAAGTTGGGTAGGGACTTTTTATAAAAGCTTGTAGTGACAGGACTGGGGGCAATGGGTATAAACTGGAGAGGGGAAGATTTAGACTAGACATAAGGAGGAATTTCTTCACCATGAGAGTGGTAAGACCCTGGAACAGGTTCCCCAGGAAAGTTGTGGCTGCCTCATCCCTGGAGGTGTTCAAGGCCAGGCTGGATGGGGTCTTGGGCAGTCTGATCTAGCAGGACGTTCCCTGCCCACCACAAGGGGGTTGGAACTAAACGATCTTCAAGGTTCCTTTCAACCCAAACTGTTCTATGATTCTATGAAACCAAAGCCAAAGTGAGCCTGGGTGCAGGGATCACTCCAAGGAAAGCTGCACCAACAGCCAGAGATGCTAGGCTGAGCAGAGGGAGAGCAGATCATTGGTTCAGCAGGGAACCTCTCATGCATGTGCCCATCCTTATTACCCAAGGAAGGTGCTTAAAAATACAAGAACAGGATGTCATCCAGAGGGATCTAGACAAGTGGGAGAAGTGGGCCAAGGTGAGCCTCATGACGTTCAACAAAGCCAAGGGCAAGGTCTTACACCTGGGTTGGGGCAATCTGTGGTTTCAATACAAGCCAGGAGAGAATGAGATTGGGAGCAGCCCTGAAGAAAAGGACTTGGGGTGCTGTGGGAGGAGAAGCTTGACATGAGCTGGCAACATGTGCTTGTAGCCCAGAAACCAACTGTGTCCTGGGCTGCATCCAAAGCAGTGTGGCCAGTGGGGTGAGGGCTACATTTAGGTGAAATCCAAACCAAAGTGAGCCTGGGTGCAGGGATCACCCCAAGAAAAGCAGTGCCAACAGCCAGAGCCGAGGTTAAGCTTGGCCTCTGCAGAACTTTGCCTCCCAACCGGGCACCAGCTGCGAGCGAGCCGGTGCGCACGCCTGAGCTCAGCCCACAGTGATGTCAGACATTGTCCTAATGCGGCTTAGAGAAGAAACACCAGCATCCCACTGTGTCCACTAAGTAGCTTCAAACAGGAGACAGAGAAATTCTGAATAAGATATTAGACCTTTTAGAAATCTTTTTGTCTATTAGTCACACAGGCGAGAGATCTGAACTATCGAGTATTCCACTCGCTTTGATACCCACATGAAATCCCAGCACTACTTTCAAAGTCACTGTGAGTAGTTTGATCAGCCATGCAGAAAGGGCTTAAATGTCATCGGCTGCTCTGTTATTAGCTACCAATTGGGAAAGGTGTAAGAGGATACTTACCGTGGGATATTTATTAGCATCCTCCTCCCAGCACCGGCTTCGAGAATTACCTCTTGTGAGATTAAATGCCTGTTCTCGGTAGCTGCACTGATAGAAAACAAACTAATGTACTGCATGATGCAATAAAAAAAAAA